>NBZA01009742.1:0-127463 GCA_003054995.1 Aleochara bilineata | reverse complement strand
AACACATACCCGTGCTGTAAATTTTATTTACATCTTTGACAGCCGGGATGTAAACACGTACTTTCGGTCGAGGTTTGAATAAAAATTAATTTATAGTTGTTGCGCTGCTCTAAAATATATACCTATTACCTATATTCCTATGAAGAAAAGTGCGCTTAGGGAAACAATTTCCAAAGATGCATTGAAGCACACACGGTGTCTGTTCTATTGAAGTTCAAATGAGAATGCGACGCTGACAAAAACAACAATAGTAAAGTTTGAAGCATATCATTGAATCAAACTATAGCTCGATTCTGACGACATGATGGCAGTAATGACGTTAAAGAGCATTTAACGTGACGGCAAATTCTCTCTGTAAACCACAAGCTTCTAGAAGCGTTACACGTCACCAAATTGAATTTTGTTCAAAAGTTTACCTGCAAATCCGTCCCACAACAAAGTAATACGTACGAGTATGTACTCAGTGGACTCTTGACCACTGGCGACAGCAAACTCCTAATTAACTGCAAGCCTCTGACAAAATTTCCACTGCCAATTACGTGCTAATTCGCAAGTTCTATATTAAGTACACTATAGTTGTGTATATCCGGCAAGTTGTCTTGCGACATTTAAGTCAATGCTTGCTCCACTTCGTCTCAAGTTGGATTATCTCCTTTAGTTAAATATAAACCCACTGATTTGAATGCATCTAGGTGAATTGCGGATGCACTATATAGATACGTGTGATCCTCCAGCCCTTTTGCTGTCACATGATCGAATTGTTCCCTCAAACAAAACAAAAAATCCGATACAACTTGATTGTTTAATAATTCAGCTCACTGAACACCATTTCCGTATTTCAAAGAACTGAAATGAAAATCAATAACTAAAATTTCACATATTTCCGCGCCACAAATGCGTAATTTTACGCCGCCATTATTAGACTTTTTAGTGTCGTGAAAGTAACATTTTCTTCCTTGCTAAAATCCCATCAACAACATCATTGTGTCGTAAATATGCTGCTTTTGTTCCATCCACAATGTAACGAGCTAATTGAATGAACGTTAGTTACACTTGGTCCGAGGCATGTTGCAATCCAGCAAGCAGCGGACTGAATAAATGTGAATGTAAATGAAACATTTTACGAGCTGCAAATGATTATTTCAATTGCGAAAGGCTGTAATTCTTCAGCGAGGCGAGAAAGCGTGAAGGATTAACGGGAAATTGACAATTTTTCTCTCTCCGCGCGGAAAAATAATCTCAGAACGCATCGCAACGCGCACCTGTCCGGATATTTTGCATGTGCGTCTAACTGGATTTCCACGGGCCGAAGCATGACATTTAAAAAAGCTACGGCTCGTCATTAATTTGTTATTTTGTGCGCAGCTCCCGCATTCAATTCAATTGCAAGTCAACGAGCTCGCCAAATCAACTTAATTTGCCTACAGTGGGTCATTATTACCTCTTCAGGCCCGCGGAGCCAAGCGCAGCTTAATGATATCGCTTCAAGATTTGTCCTGCAGACTCAGTATGCATCCGAGTAACGAAGCTATTCACCTCCGTCTTGATTGTTTCAGACAGAGCACTAAATGAGATAAGATTTGATTGCTTCCCTGGCATAGCAAAATAATTACGCACATCAGCGACCATGGATAAAATTCGCGTAAGTTTTTGATATTCTGCACCTGATTCTCTTATGAATTTCTTGGTTGTAGATATGGCACATACTTCTGATGCACTTTCTTCTCATGTGCATGACGTCAGCAAAGCCCAGTATGAACCTGAAAGATGATAACGAAGACGTGGTGGACCTGAATGACTTTATGAGGTACTGGAAGCATCCTTTGAATGATATCCCTCAGAGAGACCCCAAAGCAATGATGGAAATGCAGCGGAAACGCGGCTTTTCGATGCTTGCTCGGTGGAAGCCGTTCAATAGCCTGGCACGCCAACGAACGTCGATTCGCAATATCAACAAGTTGAACCGAGCGATGTTTACCAACGAGCTGAACGAGTTTGGAGAGCTGGTGAGCGCCGAGACGAGGGCGTTCGTGCGGCACGCGCCCTCCGGCCAGCCGCTACGATGGGGTTGATATCTCTCCTCTTTGACAATTACAGCAATGCAAACACCTACAACTAACATGAATTCAACTTCCAAAGCAAATATACATACATAGCATGCATACTTACTTACATATTGTTAGGTTAATATCATAAATCAAGTCTATTCTATTGTAACTTAACTTATCATCATGTGACGCAATTATAACAACATGGAAGAAAGAAATTGTTTGTGATTTCATTGCACTTAAGATACATGTATAATAATAATAATAATAGCAGTAATATTATTTTGGTTTAAGTGAAGCACTAAAGAAAGCAAACTGGCCCGACTGCAAAGCCAAATGCTTGCGTGTTATCTCCATAGTCGCTGGGCATAAAGTCAACGATTGGCAATGCATTCACTTTGCTTGTTTTTATGTAGAAGATTGTTTCACCCTTTCCTCTCCGCATCCGGCAGTTATCGCTTAACACATGTGGTCGGTTGCTCTTCGTCGAGTAGATTAAGTCGTTATCGCCGAGGAGTTTAATCGCTCGCGAATAGTCATTGGTGTTTATATTAAACCAGGCTGCACTGTTCAGACAGGTGTATGTGAAATTCTGATAAGCGTTCTCACTTAATAGACGCAAAAAGTTCATTTGCACGACGCCCGCGCTTTCGTAGGTTATCTAAATGCAGCATAAAAAAGTTGTGGTAAGTTTGGTTGCATAATATTATATGTACATGATTAATTTCCAAACCTTGAATCCGCCGCGTAATTTCGAATACCATTCGTCTTTGGCGTCGGATTGTTGCCTTCTCCAAGGAATATTCGGCATGCTGGCGCTGTGGACGTCCGGGTAAAGGCACGTGCTTCCCCCGTTTGTCATATTACAGTACACATATATTGCGTCATCGACCATTCCCAGGTTGGGATCAATCCAAAACCAGTCGTCTTTGAAGTGCGGATAACCCACGTGCAGGTCGTGACAAGTTCTTGCCGGATTTTCACGTGTTCCCATTGGTTTCCTCTGCAGTTCGAGATCTTGTCGCATTGAGTAAATGACAGAATACATATCCATGTATTTGAATCCTACTTCCAGAGGATAACTTTCTTCTTCTTTGCTGATACTAAACATTTGTACAGGAAATAATAAGTTACATATAAGTTTTAATCGATTTGTTATACGTACTCTTCAATACTCCTTCGTCTTCGTCTTTGATCTTCTTGTTGCGTTTCAAATCTGAATAACACTTCGGGCGGCAAAAGCGGCATTTCAGCAGCAGGTCCTGGTGGACCAAAAGTGCCAGGAGGGCCTGGCTCGCCTTTCATACCTGCTATACCTTCTGAACCTTTTGGTCCTGGCGGACCTTCAGGACCTGGAGGTCCTGGTGGTCCGTCGGTGCCTTTTAGCCCAATAGGTCCAACTGGGCCCATATCACCTTTAGAGCCTGGCGGTCCAGGATTGCCAGGTTCACCTTTTAATCCTTTGTCTCCTTGATCGCCTTCTAGCCCAGGCATGCCCATTTCTCCTCGGTGACCTTTGAATCCTCTCTTTCCGCGGTCTCCTTTTGCACCACGGGGTCCTTCCGGCCCGACCTTGCCATTTTCTCCAGGCGGACCTGGTAAGCCTGCTGCTCCAGGATCACCGGCCATTCCCGGCATGCCACGTGGACCTGTAGCGCCAGCGGGTCCTGTAGGCCCTTGTTCTCCAGGAGGTCCAGTCAATCCAATCGGACCAATTGAGCCTTTGTCTCCTTTCTCTCCAGGAAGACCAGTGCTGCCTTGATGGCCGGCAGGACCTTCATTTCCCTGCTTTCCAGGCGGTCCTGTTTCACCTATTTTGCCAGGCGGGCCAAACAACCCTGGCATTCCTGCATCTCCCGGTCGTCCATCATCTCCAGGTTTTCCAGTGTCGCCTTTACTGCCTAATAAACCTGGTTCTCCCGGCGGGCCTGGAAAACCTGGCGCTCCAGGCGACCCTTTAGGTCCTTCTACGCCTGGTGGACCTCTTGGTCCTGGGGGACCTTCAACACCCGACTTACCCTCTTCACCTTTCGGTCCAGGCAAGCCGCGATCGCCTGGCTTTCCACTCTCACCCGCCAGGCCATGTAAACCGGGCATTCCTTGATCTCCTTTTGCGCCTTGTTGTCCTTCTGGTCCTGGCGATCCTACAGGGCCCTCTTTGCCAGGCACGCCTCGTATTCCAGGTTCTCCTGGTACACCAGGTGCACCAACGGGTCCTTTAAGGCCAATGTCACCCACTTCGCCTTTACTTCCAGGCGGGCCGGGTAATCCCTGAGGTCCAGCCGGTCCAGAATTGCCTATTGGACCCACAGGACCATCTTCACCTTTTTGTCCTTGTCGGCCAATCGCTCCCATTGCGCCTTTCTCACCCGTAGGGCCAGAAAGCCCAGGCTCTCCTCTTAAACCTTGCAATCCAGGATTACCTTGCGGTCCTAATTCCCCTTTACCGCCTTTAAAGCCTTTCTCTCCTGGTGGACCCATTTCACCTTTATCTCCGTCTTCACCTGGCACACCAATTGGGCCTGGAGGTCCAGGCAAACCTCTTGCGCCTGGCATTCCATCTCTACCAGCAGGACCAATTACGCCAACATCTCCTCTATCACCTTTTGGACCGATTGGACCCGGAGCACCAATCTGCCCTTGTTTGCCTTGAGGACCTGGCGGTCCATCTCTGCCGGCTTCACCTTGTTGACCTTTATCACCAGTTGCTCCAGGCGGACCTATCGGTCCTGCATCTCCTTTCAATCCCGCAGCACCTGGCGTTCCTGCTATGCCTCGTTCGCCTGGGAATCCAGGCAAACCTGCTTCTCCTGGCTGGCCAGGTTTTCCTGGAGTTCCCGGCAGTCCTGGCGCACCTTCTTTGCCAGTTTCACCCGGCAAACCTGCTTCTCCTGGAATTCCAGGCGTACCAGGTGGACCTGGCTCTCCAATTGGTCCTACTTCTCCGGTTTGTCCAGGCGGACCAATCACACCGACTTGTCCAGGTGGTCCAGGCGGACCGTTAGCACCAACTGGCCCTCTCTCTCCTGGCGAGCCTGGTATTCCGTCTTTTCCATTCAAACCGGGGTTACCTATTGGTCCAGGGAAGCCTCTAATGCCTTCTGTTCCAGGCACGCCTCGTTCTCCTTGCATTCCTGGAGGTCCTGGTTGGCCAGTATCCCCCTTAGCGCCTGAAACGCCATCAAAACCACGACGACCTCTAGCTCCGCGATATCCTCGTGGACCAATTTCTCCTCTTTCTCCAGGCATACCTGTATGGCCTCTATCGCCTTTATCACCTACAGCGCCTTCTCTTCCCGTCGCACCTTTGTCACCTTTTTCGCCAGGGTTGCCAGGATATCCTGCAAATCCTTGCGCTCCTTGCTTGCCTTTTTCGCCAGGCAAGCCAATCGATCCAGTTTCACCTCTTGGACCATCGGAACCTTTAGGCCCTTCAGGGCCTTCCGCTCCAGATACACCTTGCGCTCCAATCGGTCCAATATCACCTTTAATACCAGTTTCACCTTTTTCACCGTCATGCCCACGATCACCCTTATCTCCTGTTTCTCCCATGACTCCACGTTTGCCTTCGTCACCTTTCGGACCTCTAGCTCCAGGAAACCCAATAGTTCCAGGCGATCCAGCTGGTCCTTGATCGCCCTTTGCACCAGGCGTGCCGGGATTTCCATGCTGGCCTGGCGGGCCTTCCATTCCTGGCAAACCAGGCATTCCTGGTTTTCCTGGTGGTCCCATTACACCCGGCGGGCCTAGTTGACCTGGCGGGCCAGATGGCCCTAAAGCACCTGGAGGACCTGGTTGACCAGGTGCGCCAGCGGCTCCTGTTGGGCCTGTGCTCCCTTTGATGCCTTGTGGGCCTTCATTGCCGGAAATTCCAGGATTGCCTTGCAAGCCTGGCATGCCTCTTGGGCCCATAAACCCACGCGGGCCAATTTCGCCCGGCATACCAGGCAGTCCTGAAGGGCCGTCTGCTCCAGGAGCGCCGTCGTTTCCAGGTGCACCTGGCTGGCCATTTACGCCAGGATAACCTCGATCTCCCTTATCTCCAGGCATTCCTGGAAGGCCAATATGACCCTGTTCGCCTTTAATTCCGGACGGGCCTGATACTCCTCGTTCGCCATCACGTCCTGGACGTCCACGTGGACCTTGTAGGCCAGGATTTCCCGGCGGGCCTCTTATTCCTCTCACACCCTAAGTATTCACAAATTAAACACACATAATTATACACAATGTTTGTTAACTTTACAGATTCGCCAGTTTCTCCTTGTTCTCCTTTAGGACCTTCCGGTCCAGGTGGACCTGCAGGACCGGGTACACCTGTCAAGCCCATAGGCCCTTCAACTCCGCGCATTGACATCATATGTTGAGACATTAACTGCCGGAATTGCTCTACGTGCGTGTCAGGACCTTTCTCATTACCGCCAGAACTACCAGTAATTGCATTCATCTAAAATATTAACCACAAAAAGTCTGTGTATTTTGTTGGCAGTGGATTTGCAGTGACTTACTGGAAGCATAAATACATGTCCAGGAGCCCCAGGAATGCCGTGAGTGCCTGTCAAGCCATCTCGACCGCGATCACCTTTTGGTCCTTGCTCTCCAGGTAAACCTGGAGGTCCAGGATACCCTGGGGGACCTGGAGGCCCTCGATATCTTGAATAGTCATAGTAGGTAACAATTGTTTCATTTGTTGCGCTCCCCAAGTTTCTTTCATAATCTTCTGTTATATTTTCAGTATTATCTTCCGGATATGATGAAGCATATGGAGAGTTTGTTAAACTTGGATCGATTTCCACACGGCTTGTTTTGTTATTGATGTTGTCATTGTTTTCATTCTCTTCATTGTATATCACTAACTCTAGGTCAGTAGTATTGTCATTTTCTGGTTGTATTTCTGATTGTGAACCACTATTATAGTTTGTATTTATTATTCCAGAACAATTTGCCGCATACTCTGAGCAATAATCATAAGCAACGTCTGGTTCGTCTGCAAACTCCATCTGTTCCAACGCTCCCTAAAATAAAACAACGATGGATACGTATTTATACAATTTCAGTTTCAACTTTATACTTGGAAGTATCCTTCGCCTTCTAAGTCACATCCAATGGTTGTCAAACCAGCTGAAGAAATTCTGGACCCAAGTGGACGATTCAATTTCCTTGTGATCGTCTTGTTGCAGTTCAAGATCAAAGTGACAGAGTCACCTTTAATGCTGAACGCAAATCTATGCCAACTGGAATAACAGACATTTAAGAACAGATCTCAATGCAAGAAAACAATTTCTCACTTGTTTTGGACACTTTCTTTGGACAAACTTGCATTGAAAGCAATCACGACATCTTCTTCGTATTCATCATCGTCTTGGCTTTCGTTTGCGCCGACCACGTCCGCGTAGTACAAGAACACATCATCGCCGGAGAAGAAGAGCTGCAGTTGATCTTCGCCATCGTCGTCGTAAATTCTAAGCAAGGTTGATGTGCTTCCTGCTTGTGGACGCGCCACAAACATGATTGAAAAATCCGCTGGGAACTCTTCCAAAATATCCTTGGATCTCAGCATTATTTGCGAGGAACGACTGAAGGTATAAGCATCTTTGCATCTTCCTGGTGTCACTCGCACTCCTTGGGGAAGACTTGCTATGTCAGTTTTATTCAAAACATCTACGACTTCCGATGCTGAAATCGATTGATTGAATTACTGCTTACCAATTAACTAATTGATTAATATTGTTTAACTACCTTCGCCACGAGGGAAAGCCAATTGAACAATCAATAGAAAAACTATAAGAAATTCCATTTTCTGTTGCAATTCTTGCTGAAAACTGGGTCAATGAATGTATAAATAGCACGAATAATTAAGTAATAATCAAGTAATCAAATAGCAATAAATTAATTAATTGCAAAGAGTAGATGATGAGGATAAATTGCTAAAACTTACCTTAGTTCTGTAATAATTTAAACAAAAATCATTATTCTTATCTATTATGTACTATTTTTGTATTGTTCTTGTATTTGTTCTTACTAAAGAGCCATTGCAACAATCCAGTTCGACGCCAAACGCGCAACTAACGAATTGATTGCACGCTTCTTCTGAACGCATTGTGCTCATCTTCGAAGAAGGCTGGGTGCATGTTAAATGCTTCAAATTGTCATAAGTAATGCGCGCCTGACACATGGTTTTAGCATTATTTGTAAACGCATGTATCGCGTATTAGCTAATGAACGAAAAACTCCCGGGACGTGGCATTACGAGTATTCAGCGCTATGTCCCGAGACAATTGTGGCATCATTTACATAGCAATCATTGCGTTCCAAATGTATGGCAATTCAATTAAGGGCAACCAACACATTTGAAATAATCAAAAATAGTTTGCAATCTTTAATTATAATTTGCTGTTTTATGCTCACACAATCATTTTTTTTGGCCATATTAGGATTACGATTTTATCATGCGTTGAAACTGCCATAAAATCAATAAATTAGTTGATAAACTGCCAATCATCTGAAACAAAGGAATTTCCTAGTTTGATTGGTTATTTATAGTACATATTATTAACTTACAATCAGTGAGAAATTGAAATTTATCGGGAAAAAATTAAACACATGGAAGGTATTATCTTGAAATACTAATTGTTGCTGCACCATTAAATTCTTAAACAAATTATACCAATAAATAGTCAAAAACTGCCCACTAACTGCACCTACCTTGTGTTTTGCACTAAGAAGTATGCGAACTTCTTCAGCAGCAACAAACGTCGTATGAAACAAATAAATGGGCATGGCAGTCATAAGCAAAACAAAGACCATCCAGGAGCACATCGTGTACAAGAAATAGTTGGTTGACGTGAGCTGCATATAGACAATGTAGAAGCCCGAAGTCAGAACGTACATGTAAGCCATTGCAAAGTTCAACAAGATATGTATATTTGCAAACTGATTCAACTTTCTTCCCAGGATCCATAGCTCGTTGTAGATCCTCAAAGGTGTTTCAGCCTCTTCCTGGGAGATGGTTTCTTTCTTACCGGTGAGCATACGTCTCAGGATACAATATCTTATCTTGAACTGTCTTAGAAAAACGTACAGTGTGAGTAAAATGCTGTTCACCATAATTAAGGCGTATATGTAAACGCAACTCCTGCAAAGCCCGAAGCCAAGCTTTGAAGACAAGCTGAAGAAAACGATGAACCCTGTGATAGCATTACTGACACATAATGCGAAGTATGTGCAGATGCTGATGCGAATTTCCTTGCGCATGGATTGATAGTCGACCTCCAAGTGCTTGTCGAGTTGCTTCAAGGAGCGCACGATTTGAATCAGCAGTTTGCCATTTCGCCAGAAGCCTAGCGTGGTGGCGAATGTGATCAAGACATTGCCAAATGACTGCAGATATTCTATCGCAATGGGCAGCGTGTCAATTGATTTGTTCGTATCGAAGAAGCCTCTGATGACCAGCGTCCATTGAACAAGAATCTGCAGCACGTTTATGAAGCGAATTATCTTTGACGGATGAAGAACTTTGTCTTGGGTCTGGGATAATTTGTCTTGAACAACTGTGTAGTGACATAGACCATTAATATTGTAGATCAGGAACAAGGGTTTGAGTACATCGAGAAGCTCCATACTTAATGGTAAGTTGTGGTAAATGAGAAGTGAGTGCCAGGATAATAAACAATTAAGTTAATTGTGTGTAAATGACAATAACCATAAGTAATTGAATTACCAAACTAATTAATGTAGCAAACTATTAAATATCTAATCAATAAATTCTTATCAATAAGTATTTGCAATATACAAATACTATTGATGCCTCACTATTCTCAGCTAATTTACGAAATACTCGTAAATACACTTGAAAATGTCTATTCGTAGAAAAGTGCTGTGGTTTTGGATTTTAATTATTATTCTGTAAGTGTCCTAAGTTTTAATTAAGTAATTTTATATTATTTAATTAAATGTTATTGTTTTATGCGTTAGAGTGTATTTCTGTTATGGACAAACACGATTGGATTGCACTGAATTACAAGATGGCAAACAATACACACATGTTATTATTAGTCGTGATATTGGGGATGAATTTAATGATAATCATGTACCAAGTATAAAAGAAGCATCTACGGTCTGGATTTCATGCAACTTCAAAACTAATTCAATAAGAAACGTTCTTCTGAAATTATGTCACTTGACAGAATTGAATTTAACCAGTTCTAATATTGAGACGTTCGACTTCTACTACTTGTGCACGCATATCAACCTAAAGAGGCTTATCCTAGATAATAATTCTAATCTACAAATTAAAGGCCGATTCGATGGTGAAATTGAAATGATAAGCGCTAAAAACTGCAATTTGACTGATATTATAGCACTGTATCA
This sequence comes from Aleochara bilineata, assembly GCA_003054995.1. Lineage (NCBI taxonomy): Eukaryota > Metazoa > Arthropoda > Insecta > Coleoptera > Staphylinidae > Aleochara > Aleochara bilineata. The sequence goes on along the minus strand of NBZA01009742.1, from coordinate 117,048 downwards.
GTTTAACTCATCTTTGCAGCAATTGTATTTAGATGGCAACCAACTTCAAATGACTGAGGATGAAATTCGAACACAATTTCCTAACCTAGTAGACCTGGGATACAAAAGTGGTGAATCTGCACGAACAAATAATGTCTGTTTAATTTTGCTGAGCATTATATTGGGTTTGGCGCTGTTTGAAAACCAATGGAAGTTTCTTCATATTTTCTTTATTATTGGTTTGATCCTACTAATGACGCCAGTACATGGAGAGACAATACGTTTACGAAGCAATGTGCCTAAGATCTTAGATGCTGCATACTTTTATTCGCAGTTTTCTCCGAACATAACTGAGATTGATCTTGAAAGAAACCACATCCAGCGCGTTGCTTTTACGACATTTGTATTCTTTGATAATCTCACTCGACTGAGCCTGGCACAGAACCAACTGAAGACCATACATATTGAATCAGATACTTTAGAAAACTTAAGTTTGAACGACAATAAGCTGACTTCGATTGACCCAAATTTATTTAAAGACTGTCCTGCACTGAGAATAATTGACTTCTCAGAGAATAATATTGTCATAGCTGATTTTCAACTGGAAATGCACACAGCCATCAACAGTATCAACTTATCAATCAATCCATTGAAGAAAGTAACACTAACTTCTCCAACACTTGAAGAGATTTTTATAAGAAATTGCAAAGAAAACGCAATTGAATTCCATGCCAACTTGCCAAATGCTAAAGAAATCACTCTGGATGGTAGTAAGGTGAGCAACCTAAATGAAGTTTGTTCCAATGTGGGCAGACAGTGTATTGTTACTTATATCAATATTAATCAAAGATTTACGAAAAATTGTTCAATATCTAACATAGAGCTGTTGAAACGCAGTAGAACAGTTTTTCAGCCGGTCATTGACGCATCAATGACAGCTATACATGCAGAAAGCTTGATTGATGTAAAAACTGAAACAACTTCAACTGAAGCAAAAGTCGGTTGCGAATTTAGTTCTCTTAGACTACAAAAAGGTGAAATGATTCTTACTAAGGACGAATATTCACAGTTGGTATGTGTTATGTATACTTTAGGTGGAATGTTGGTTTTATGCTTTGTTATATTAAGTGTTTATATTTATCATACATTGATATAATATTTGAAAAATAATCTACTATACTCCAATATATTACTTATATTATTACAACATATGAATTTAGCAAACTTATTAAGGTTATATTTTTTACAAGCACTTACAATGAAATTCTGTTTTCCTATATTTGTTCTTGAAGCATAATCTTAAAGTTAGTTAAATACCTTGAAACTTTTAAGTTTTACCCTTGTTTTGCCTAATAACTGTAATATTCCGACCCCTAGCTTATTGTAAAGGCCAAACCTTATATTACACAAAAAACTCTTTGTTTCAGATCCCAATGATACTAATACTAAATGAAAGTTTAAAGAAAGCAGATTACGAAACTGAAAACAATTTTTCAATATAGAGAGATATTAGTCTTTATAGTTGGACTTTTCTCTCGAATCCTGGCGTGTGTCCTGGGGCTCCATGAATCGTGGAAGGTCCTCTTGGCTTCTTGTGGAAGGTCCTCTTGGCTCCGACGCGTCGTGACGCTTACTTGACTCCACTTATCTGTGCCCGGCCACTGTGTCTACTGAACCACCTCGCTCATTGTATGCGCTATGAGTTTATTTGCGTTAGTGCGTGTTTTGTTTTCAGCTTGTTTACTTTTTGTGTTGTGAGGTTGGAATATTTTGTGTTTTGTAATGCAAAATGTAAGTACCTACATATTATAATTAATATCAATTACTTACAGTGTCCTTAAGACGTTGTACTCTGCGTAGTTTTAGTTGTTTCCTAGAAATACACTTGAATTTGCCCCAAATGCAACCGAATGTCTCGCGGTGTGTGTTGTTGTCTGATGCTATGTGCTCAGTATCCTCATGTGGGTACTTAAGTGAATTTTCTTGCATAAAAAAATGTTCATTCTCTAATGCGCTTTATTGACACTAACAGTTCTTCACTGAGCATACAAACACCACATGTCATCACTTTTCTCTTCAAATAAAACTTTAAATTGTTTCCAAAACAGCCAACAATGTACTTGTGGATGAATGATGATGAGTGAATGGAAATACCTGGAATCAGCTAAGAGTTTTTCTTTTTTTTATTTTGGTTTAATTTTGCACTAGTATAATAATAGTATAGTATAATAATACATGTATTACATTTGTAAAACTTCAATTGCTGGTGTAAACCTGCTTTTCTTAGCATATAATATAAAATACGCACTATAAACTACAACACATAATATGACTATTAACAATGTTATCAACAAATTTGAAATTCTTTTGTTTAAAGTAATAAGTGTTTCTTGGTTCTTTTTACTTGGAATTTCTTCATGCATAGAAGATAAGAGAATATCATTGACACTTGAAATATTTGATGTTTTAGTGTCAGTTATACTTTTTGAAGAAATGGCTGGTTGAATTGTATTTGTGGTAGATTCTTCTGGTTCCATGTAGCATTGAATACCCATAAGACCAAATGTATGTTGTTCCGTTCCATATTTTACATTAGTTTTGGTACCACGTAAAGTGTCATATATTGAGTGCAAAGTCTTACATGTCCATGGATTGTGGTCTAGTGTCAATTCCAGTGAGACGCCGTGTTTGGTAAAGTCATTTAAATACAGCTGATTGAGTTCATTAAAACTTAAATCTAATACATTTAAGGCTGGCATATTAACAAATTCTATATTTTGTATATGTAACAATTGATTGTGTTGCAACAATAGCTTTTCTAATTTAACAAGTCCGTTAAATGTTGAAACATTAAGCTGTGTTAATTGATTAAAACTCAGATTTAGTACTAATAATTCATTAAAGTTTAGAAATGCATTTCTCTCAATTATGGTTACATAATTATGAGATAAATCAAATGTACGTAGAATGGTAATATTTACAAGAGATTCTTTGTTTAGCATAGATATATAATTATAACTTAAATCTATATTATGCACTGAATATTGTCTTGAAAAAAGTTGATATATTGTGGTTATATTAGCATGTTTTGCAGTTATATTTGCTAAGTTTGATAATTCTTCAAAGGTGTATAATAATTCTAACGTTTTGTTATGCAATTCTATACGGTTAAGTGCATAACAGCCTGAAAATGCGTTCTGGCTTATGTAGCTGTGATATGAAGTTTCTTGAAAAACAATGCTTTTTAACTTTTTTAAATTATTAAATGCAGCTGGTTCTATTTCATAGCCATTTTTCGTAGTTACAACTACAGAATAGTCTTTGTTAAAACCAACAAATTCTATCTTTTCTAATACTGGCAGGTTATTAAAGGCATCACTTTGAATTTGTGCAATTGTGTTTGGTAAAACAATGGTGTATATTCTCGCTAGATTGGAAAACAGATTTGTAGGCAGTACCGATATACTGTTTTTGCTTAGATTTAAATATAGTAAATTATTTAAATCGTCGAATGCACCTGCTTCAATACTCTGTATATTATTGCTGGATAAATCTATGTTAGATACTGTTTTAACGCACTGGAATGTTTCATTGTAAATTGTTACAATATTGTTGTCTGCAAATACCAACCACATGGTTGGGGCGGAATGAATACAAAACAATTCATTGAGTAAATCTTTAAGAATAAATGTTGAATTGCGTATAGAGACATAAATGTGTGACCATCTAATAAGTGAAACAATCTGTTCGATTCCATTTTCACAACTTAAATAGGAATGACTGTAGTAACAATGTCCATTAACTTCAATAAGTAACAAATAGAGACAACTTATATATAAATAATATTTATAGTTATCTTTATTCATTATGTTAGTTTCTGCAAACGAAACATCTATTATTAAAACTTAAGTTACAACTTTATACAAAAAGTAAATATATTATGTACTTACAATCAATGTTTTTCAATCAATGTCTAAAACTTCTCACTGCGCATTTAGGCTAGACTAAATATAAACTAAACAGTTTAACACATTTTATACATTTGTTTGCAAGTGATGTTGATTACTCTTGTATGCTTCCTTTGTCGACATGATAACTAAATGTATGTAAGTTACTTGATAAGTGATATACAATATGAATATGATAATGCAAATAATGTTTGCAAACTTGCTTATAGCGAATTTTAGGCTCTGATTCATATTATTGTAAAAAATCTATATTTCTGTATGCATGTACAGATCTGTACTTATTTTTCCAAAACAATTAACCTATAAGTATTGTTGTTGCAATTTAGCGTCAAGTCTTTTAGTTTTGAACTATAACTCTTATTGTAACGAACTTGTAGCTAAATATTTCTGAGATAATTAAATATTAATTTATTTAATTATATTATATATAAATAATGGCTATTACCATTGTTACGCGTGTTTTGCGGTGTGTTTCGAATCTCAGTATGCTCACTTAGCCCAGGACTAGGACTAAGCGGAAAACGAATTGCAAGTTGAAAAGGTGACAAACACGACCTCTTACGATGATTCATATCACTTTCAATTTTAAAACTTTTTAGGTTTTTATATACCTACGTTAAATGTCACAATGTTGACAGACTGTAGTGTATTTGTGTTTAAATGGAACAATCATATGGCTTTGCCCTATAAAGCACCTCAAATGCGAGAGCATAAATGCAGATTCAACAGGAAACGCACCCACTGTACGAAGGACAAGTGTACACACGTCGCAACTACTTCACAGACGGCAGGCGCAAGATAGACTTCATCCTTGTATCCCATATCCTAAAAAGCATAGCGCATTTAGATATGCTCGCGTATTTTGTCTCCGAGCTGCGACAAAAAGGCGTCGAGTATGAGATCACCGCCGGAGACACATTTCCTGAACTAGTCTTTATCAAGTTGCATTGTCCTATGCAGCTTCTGCTGCAAGAAGCTGAACTTTTATACTTTATATTTGACTATAATAATCCTCGCATTATCAAACGAGGAAATAAGTTCTTTGGCTGCAAGTGGTTCCATACTGTGACTACTAAAACAATGCCCACTCACCCAGTCTACAAACGCGCATAGTAAGTTATTAAAACTGCAACTCCAAGAGAAAAATAATGCTTTCTATTTAAGTGGCACTTTGAAAAGTTCAAAAAGCACTTTTATCACAAGTTGGGAGCGATCGTACATCATGAATCAAATATTATCGAAGACCAAGTTCAGCGACGGTGCCCTTGACAGTGGCGTCAATATGCTAATAAATTTGGGAATTCTAAAAGATGCCTACCCGATACACGATGGCCCACATGAGTGGAAAACTGTGGGTCCTTTGACAGATAGACAAGTATAAGTAAAATCATTATTAAAAGTGGGTAACAGAGTAGTACCTTTGTTTGTAGTTGTTATACAGATACTGGGCACGAATGAGTTGCATCTTGAAACATCAACCACTTCCTTTAATATTCAAGTATTTTGGTCCGGAGGTTGCCTTTTACTTCGCCTTTGCAGAGTTTTACATGAAAATGCTAACAGCACCTGCAGTCATTGGAGTACTTCTTATACCGGCAAATTACTTAATAAAAGTCTACCTGGATTATAACCGAGTGTAAACCGATTATTTTCAGTATTCTTCAATTTAATCGACCACATTTGTAGGAATGAAATATGCGAAAGTGATCAAAAAATCTGCACTTTGTGTTTCAACCGTGGATGTGCCTTTACGCCTTTAAGTAACTTCTGCCTGGGTGCCCGTTATCTTCCAATATTTGACAATATCCCAAGCGCTTTCTTCGCTGTATTCATGGGGTTCTGGTCGATAGCCTTTCTTATATTATGGAAGAAACATGAGTACATCCTACGGTATCGCTGGAATTTAATGTCAGTCGAAAGCGACACTAAATACAGGTACGCTTTTAACAACCTTATATCACTATGCAAGCAAACATTAAACAAATTTAAACGTAATTCATTTCAGAACAGAATTTCTCCGAAGCACAAAACACTATACCGTGTCTAAAGTGACAGGAGAGAAGGAGCCCTTTATCCCTGCAAAGATAAAGCTCGTTAACGCTCTGCGAACCGCTGCTGGGTTGTTGGTCATGTTTGCTATCGTGCTTTTAGTTATATTTATTGTAACAGTATTTCGTATCTACGCAGCAAAATTGATAATCCAGTCTGACATGGACCAGGTGAAGAACAATCTTTCCTTCTTCATGCTTTGCACCACCGCGATTATCGCCACAATCATTATCACCTTCTTCAATCCTCACTTCCGGAAGTTCTCCGTGTATTTGACGGACAAAGAGAACCAGAAGACATACTATGAGTATGTGAACGCGTGTATATACAAAGTATACGCAACGGCGTTCATCAACAACTACTTTCCATTCTTCTACGCTGCTTTTGTGAAGGGTGCTTTCTACACTCATCCGGGAGATGACTCAGTTTACGATACAATCGGGTTATTCACAGACGTGTGTAGCCCAAATGGATGTATATTTGCTGTGATGATCACACTGCTCTTCTTCTTAACCTTAAAAAACTTTGCCGTTCACAGTTACATCACCATCATGCCGATTCTTAGAGATTTTGTGAACCGTAAGAAGCAGAAGGTGTACAAACTACACGCAGCGCCCTGGGAGCGTGAATTTACGCTCATCCCATGTCATGATTTGTTCCTGTTAGGAAGCTATATGAAGCTGATTATCCAGTTTGGGTTTGTGGTGTTCTTTGTGGCTGCTTTACAAATAACACCCATGTTAGCCCTGATAACTAACATTATCTTCCTACGAATGGACGCTATTAACTTGGTAAAAGATTCACGGAGGCCAGTAGTGAGGACCTTACCCGGCATTGGTGCCTGGAACACCATCCTTACTGTAATTGCTTACATTGGGGCTACCACAAGTGCCCTGGTGATTGCTTTCTCTTCAGAGTTGTGGGAGCGGGAACTTTTTCGGTTTTTTCACTCAGATTTGACCAACTATGCCAACAGCACCTTTTCGGAATTTGCCATCAAGGATTATACACGTAATTTGAGTGGCCTGCTAACTGGAGAAAATGAGGGCTTGGAGGTGTGTATCTACAAAGCAAAACGATATCCGTATTACCATGAGAATAAGTACAGTCTAACCAGCGAGTACTGGCATATATTGACGTATAAGTTGGGATTTGTGGTCGCCTATGAAGTGAGAACTTGTCGGCGCATCAAAGGAGTATCATGATCTTAGGCGATTTTAATGTTTTAGCAATTATTGTGGTTTCTTATATCAATGATTTCCACGTTTTACCAACAAATACCACGGGCCATTATCAGAGATATGCGCAATCAAAAGTTCCGGTTGAAAATTGTGCGGTATCATTTCTTGATAGATCCTACAGTATTCACACCTCAGACAATGGAAAGTGAACGCGATGATCTTGTTGATGAGGGAGGAGAACGAATCTTAAGGCATAATTATTTTCTGCCGGAGAAAGTTAAAAGATGACATATAATGTTCATTACTATAAGGTTAATTAAAAATGTTTATCACTAATTTCTCAGTTGCCTTAGAAAGTTTTTTATATTTTCTGTCAACGAATCTGTCATAATATTTGTAAAAATGATGCGCCAACGAAAATTAAGTGCAATTTACCGTGATAAAAGGGCTGCTGTTGAATATGTATGTATTCATTGTTTGTTACTAACTTGATTTTTATTAATCAGCAATAATATATTGTAGTTTCAAGAAGTGACACAAAAACTTGAAGAACTTAAAGATGTTATTGAGCAAAAAGAAGATGAACCTATCACATTGAACCCCGATTATAATGCAATGAACCGGACGAATCTCAATGTTGACTTCGTTCTTGTCTTTGACCGCGAGAGCAAAACCCGGGCTAAAAACAAAGTGAACACATTCCTGAAGAACCTAACCCGAGATGGGATGTCCACCGAAGGGTACGAGTCGGAAGTCTATCCGGACTTGATATACATAAAGGTGCATTGCCCTCGCAAGAAGCTAGTGAACGCTGGAACCGTCTTTGAGATGGGCTTGTCATTCTTGGGTAAACGCGACGCAGTCTCTGAGTACAGCATCTCATGCAACTTTGACTTTCTATTCAATGACCTGACACGTCCTTCGGAAATGAGTGACCTAGCTCAACGTGGAATGTACTAAAAAGTAAGCAAGACCTGACTTTACCCTAATCTAATTTTATATTTGTAGTCCTGACTCTGTATTCAATCTGAAACCCAAAGACATAACCACATCTGAGAGAATCATGGTCATCTATGAGCTCTTGAAACAAACTCGCTTTGGTGATAAAGAGGACGAGTTTGGGATCTTAGGCCTCCTTAAGCGAAAGTACCTCCATACTTGTTTTCCTCTACATGACGGTGACTACCGCTGGTCGGAAGAAGGACAACTCAATGACAGACAGGTACTCATGAAATATTGGGCAGCCAGCGGCAATTGTCTGAAACTACAACCGTTGGATTTGATCAAGAAATACTTCGGTTCTGAAATTGCCATATACTTTGCATTTCATGGATATTTCAACTCAATGCTCATCGTGCCTGCAGCTCTGGGTGTGGTTGTCGTTATTTACGGGTTGCTCACCTTTAATGATCCCAGAAATTTACAAGCACATGAAATCTGTGAAACCAACCTGACACTCTGTCCTCCATGTTATGACAGAAGTATCTGCAAATATGAACAGTTAAATGAGGCTTGTTCCACTACAAAATTCGCCTACATTCTTGACAATGTTGCTGCGCATATTTACACAGTCTTTTGGATACTTTGGGCGACTGTAATCTATGCCAGTTGGAAGCCATATGAGTCTGTGTTGATGTACAGGTGGGACTTGATTGACCTAGAGGACGAAGTCAACATCAGACATGAATACCTCATACGTTTATTCAAAAGAGGACAGAAAATTAAGAACATTATGAAATTCGAAGAACTAGAGAACGAATCTGAAGATATTTGGTATATAAAGATATTGCGTTTCAGTGCCTGGGGTTTTTTGATAGGCATGCTGCTCCTCTGCATTCTTGCAGCCTTGTATGTTGAAATGGCTATACGAATTTTTACCGCTGGAGTTCTTGGCAAATATGACGGATCATTAACTTTCAGCGTTAATACAGTAATCATTGCAACTATTGGTAATTTATTTATACTCGTGTTCATAGCCATTGCCGAGGAAGTAAGTGATACTAGCAGTTACCAATCAACACATTAGTAAGTAACTTCTTTTGTAGCTGTTTGTCGTATTGGCCGATTTTGTGACTAATGTTGAAAACCATCTAACACAAGAAGCTTACGACCTATCATATATTTACAAATATGCAACGCTGTGTATCATATCCTCATATGCTTTTGTTATGCACGATGCTTTCTTCAAAGGTGCTTACTATACTTATCCTGGTGATGTGATGGAGTACAAAATCTTCGGGTACTTTGAATACGACACAGAACGAGTTCATTCAACCCACCTTTCCACATGGTATCGCTGGACTTTTTTAACGATTGGCAAAGAAATCTACAGACTTTGTAGATATTATGTATTTCCGTAAGCATACCACTTCATTGTTTTTAATGTGTAATCAAAGTCCACTCAAATTTTTCAGCAAAATAGTAAAGTTGTGGATGAGAAAACCTATGGCACGCCGATACCACAAGAAGAAACATACCGGCTGGGATTACGACTACGCACTGCCAGCCTTGACAAATCGCTTCCACTATGAACGCACCATGAACGTCATACTGCAATATGGATATCTTGCTTTGTTTGCGGGGGCACAGCCGCTCGGGTCTTTGTGGTACTTCATCTACAATTTGTTTCTGATCCGACATAACGCTCGCCATCTGTTGTCTGAGAGGCGTCGCGGTATACCATTAAGAGTCAGGGGACTGAGCCCCTGGCTAGAAATCTTGAAAATCATAACCATCATCGCCATGGCCACCAATGTCTTCTATCTGGCATTCTCTACCAGTTTGATTGTGCACGTTTGTCACTATTTTGATCCACTTTTTACAACATACCTCAACTTTACTTTCTCGGAGTTTGCAGTCGATGACTTCCCCGCAGAACTGGGGCCTGAAATTAAAAGTGGGTACGAGGGCACAACCTGTTACTATAAGGGAAACCGATATGGGCCAGAACACCCGGAGAAGTACAGTGGTAGTCTTCTGCATTGGCATATCCTATCGCTGAAATTTCTCGGGGTTCTTATCATTCAATCTGTTTGCGTTATTCTCTGCACGTTTATTTACTACTGGCGGGCGAGAATACCGCACTTCATTCGAGAAAGGATCAAGCATAGGTTGAATTTGAAGCGGAAAGAACGCGGAGATCGTCTGAAGCGTGAAAGAGGGAAAGGCAATGCAGACAATATCCGAGCACACTTTAAAGTTCTCGATTTGTAATTGTATTTATAATAAATGTGTTTGACTGTTATGTGACGTTTCATTGATGGGTGACATTGTGACGTCTGATGATGGGACCAAAGAGCCAAAGGGTTGTTTGGTTAACATTCGTAGCAGGAAGACAAAGAATCATAGAAAACGTGGCAATGTTACTAAGAAGCCAGATACCACTTTGTATATTGGACCTATATATACACGGCACAATTTGTTCGATGATAAAAAACGTAAAATTGACTTTGTGCTAATGAGTGCTCGAATCCTAACCGCAGAAAAAATGGACGTTCTTGCTTCCTACATATTTGAGCTTGTAAAACAAGGAGTTCATTATGAAGTATGCGTTGGTGATGTAAAGTAATGCACTGAACCATCCAAGAAAGTTGGGCATAACCAAAACATTTTATCTTCTAGAGTCTCAAACAATTTGTCTTCATCAAGCTACATTGCCCTTTAAAGGTCCTCAGACATCAAGCCCACATTCATAATATTTTGTTCAGTTATGAGCAGCCAAGAACTCCGCCGAAATTCCGTTTTGGCATATTTCGTTGGAAAATATTTAATAATGTTGCAACCCAACATGGGCCACCTGACCGTCCAACTTTTAGGCGTGCATAGTAAAAATCCTTTTATAATTTAAATTTTTTATAACCATTTATAATATTTCAGCAATACTTTATCTAGTCGTAAACCAACAAACATCCTTAGTTGGGAACGCTCGTTAATTATGCACAGAATACTACAGAAAACTAGATTTGGACCTGACGAGGATCAAATAGGACTGGAAAATTTGAAACTAAAAGAGATTATATTAGATTATTATGCAACGCATGATGGTCCTTACAAATGGAGAGATAAGGGCCCAATCACTGACCGGCAACTGCTACAAAAATACTGGGCTAACTTTCGCTGTCTTTTCAAGAACCAACCCATACAATTAATCTACAAGTACTTTGGACCTGAAGTTGCATTTTACTTCGCATTTCTTGATTTTTACGCCAAGATGTTGATAGTTCCCGCATTAATTGGTATTCTCTTCTTCTGTGTGAATTTGTCGATATACCATTACAGAAAGTAAGACTACCAGATGGTTATTTATAGTTGACTTATGATGATTATATAATTTCAGAGAAGAAATCTGTTCATCTAAGGCATTTATGTGTCCGATATGCTGCGGCACTGGGAAATGTTCTTACCACGAAATATCAGAAAGCTGCTACCAAGCACATTACAATACTTTATTTGATAACATCATAGGAATCATCTACGCTATAATGATATCCTTATGGTCTAGTATTTTCGTGGAACTGTGGGGGCGACGTGAATACACTTTGAACTTCCATTGGAACCTTCTTAGCGAGAAACTGTCGCATTCATTTAGAAGTCAGTTTTTTATGAAAGCAAAACATACTCGCATTTCGCCTATTACTGGGAAAATGGAACAGTACACGCCAACGCATCTGAAAGTTCTCAACTTGTTGATCACTTTGATCAGCTGCTTAGTATTATCTGGTTTGGTGGTGCTTTGTCTTTTCGTAACAATTTATGCACGCTGTTGGATGACCCAGATGATCATGCAAAGTGGTACGCCATGGATGAAACAACATGAACCTTTTCTTACCTTGACTATTAGTGTATTTCAATTTATAGTCTTTATTCAAGTTCTAACACCGGTATAGACATCACAGCCCCATGATATTTCAAGAGTAAGTGGATTGTTTTTGTTGTAGATTTTCTACAATTCGGCAATTTTCTTGACTAAGCAAGAAAATCCACCGACCTATGAGAAATTTTACACAGCATGCACCTATAAGTTTTATTATCTCCAGTTTATCAATAACTACTTACCTATATTATATGTTGCGTTTGTAAAAGTAACTATTTATATGTTTTAGTGTACTATACGTTTTCATTATTTGGTAACTTTTTAGGGTCATTTCTTTACACATCCTGGTGATATGACTAATTATACAATGTCTCGGATACGTGTCGACATTTGTTCAATTGTCGGTTGTTCATTTACACTGACCATTTACTTAGTGTATTTTGCCGGATATAAAACGTTTCTTCTTCGTGGATTTCAAGTATTAACTATGTAATATCTTTGCTTAAGTAATTTCTTGTTTATAACCTTTACAAATTCACATTTATTTATAGATTTTTAAAGAAAATATTTGTAGTTCAAAACAGCGTAGCAGATATACAAGAAAAAGAACGTTTTAAAAAATTACACACGTGGGAACGAGAATACTACCTTCACCCGTGTGACAATCTTTTTCTCATGAATGAATATCTGGAGTTCTTCATTCGACATGGGTTTATGATATTCTTTATTGCAGGATTTCCCCTTATGCCAGTTATACTTTTAATTGCCGTCGTACTACAGATTCGCTTGGAAGCATTAAAATTTCTCCGGCAATATCGCCGACCTATACCTAAGTTAACTTCGGGAATTGGTACATCTTGGCATGGAATCTTGCGTTTCATGACATTTGTCGGTGCGGTTTCAAACGCTTTTGTAATGGCGTTCACTTCGGACGCAATTGACGGCTTAATTTATAAAAATGTGCACAATACGTTTCAAGGGTTTGTAAATAGTACATTTTCCGGTAAGTATTTCCGAAATGTACAAGCATTGTCTTAAAATTAGTTTGATATTTGTAGAATTTCAGTCACAAGATTACCCTGCTGAGTTTCTTAAAGCTGCTGAAATTAAAAATCCACCCCCAGTTTGTGTGTATAGAGGTCGGAGGTATCCGTACCACCATCCTGACAAGTACGCATTCTCAGAGAGTCACTGGCGATACGTTTTCTTCAAATTATTGTTTATTATCGTCTTCCAACAAGTGCTATGGTTGATGACTTCATTATTTGCCACATTGATAAGTCGAGTTAGTGAAGATGTTATGGAGGATTTAAACGACGAAATTATTCAAATAAGGAATATACGTTATCAGCAAGGAAAACTTAAAATTTCGAAAAGCTTGAAAGCTCCTAGCACTTTTCAACTTGATTAACAATATAATGTATAAGAACTTTTAAAAAAGTGTACGCCCTCTATCGGAATATTTGAGTTGGTTTTGTACTTCTTATGTTTTGAGGTTATTATACATTAAGCAGTGAGTTTTGCGTAAAAAAGTAGTAAATGCAACAATTTTAATAAAATTAAACGTAAAATAAGCTAAAATAATTACCAATCAAGATGTTCCCTTCCTCAAATACCTTCGGGGCACAAAATAAGCGTAAGTACGATAGAAAAATCAAGTTTATTTACTACGCAATAATTTAACCAACTAACATAGTTTTAAGCCCTACTCACACTAACGATTCATTGAAAAGTAATCAGAATCTGTACGTTTCCTTCTCATCAAACTCAACCACATCGAACTCGTCGCTATTATCGGGGTTCTGGTTGGATGCTGATAGCGCTGCAGACTTTCTTGCACTGCTAACTTGGACCCTAGTTCTAGTATGTGTGCGGGCATTGCCTCCAGGACCTGGTAGATTGTAGTTATCTCTGCTCCGGTACGCTTTGTAGATGAGAAACATAATAATTGTCATGGACAGTAACACTCCCAGCATGCTGCCAAGAATGATGTACAACGAAGTGTTGGAATAGCTTGTAGTTGCAGGATCATTATTGACCATTTGCAATAGGGTATTGCTGCCTTCATGATCATTATATTTCATCCAATCAAACGGTGGTGGTTTGCGTAAAGTATCATTTCCGTCCAGCAGAATTGAAGTTGAATTCTGTGCGGTGTTTGTTAGATTGGCTACAATATCGGATGTATAATTGGATAATGGAGATTCTTCCTCGATTGATTCTGTTAAATTTGTGGTTATGGTTTGAAATTCTTGCAAAATATTGCTATTTTCCTTCATCATAGGATCAATATCAGCTCTGAGTAGATAAGTTTCTGTAACAGTATCTTGCGGGTTGGCCGATTTTGTGGGGAATTTAAACGGCGGTGGCGTAACAGTCTCAATAATCTATGAGGAAAAGTTGGTAGAAGATTAATTCCTATACGAAAATCTTACTTACTTGAGTTAGATGGTCTTCGTACATTTCCATTTTGCGTTCACCGTGTTCTATTCCTCAAATCTCTGAGCACATCTGACAATGTTCACAATCATTCAAATGTCTCGCACTTTTTTCCTGATAACATTTTGCAGTTTGCAACTTACAAACAAACACTAGTGTCATCTAGAATTAAAATCAAAATTTATGTGATTTTTAACTAATTTACAAGAATAAATTGTGATTTTTAGCGACTGGCTTTGGCGCTCCTTTAAATTTCGGCACGCCTGCTACCACAGCCTCCACAGGGTTTTCTTTTGGGTCTAACCAACCTCGCTTTGGAGCCCAGCCTGCAGCCAACACGTCTTTGTTTGGCGGAAGCAGCTTCGGCGCGCAGCAGGCTGCTGCTAACCAAACGTTCGGGGGCTTTGGGGCACCAACCACTTCTGCGCCTGCATTCGGCACTTCGTTTGGTGCGCCTGCTACGTCAACCCCTAGTTTATTTGGGCAGCAGCAGCAGCAACAACAACAAAGCAAACCCAGTCTTTTTGGAGCCACAACTACCCCTAGTTTATTCTCAGCTCCGGCAACATCGACATCACTCTTTGGGGCCGCGGCCACTACGCAACAACCTTCTTTGTTTGGGGCTACAACAACCACACCTTCCCTTTTTGGGGCTACAACTACGACAACCCCAAGTTTATTTGGAACTTCCTTCGGCGCTGCGGCAACAACCACCACTTCAAGTTTATTCGGAGGAGCTACTTCTACAGGGTTTGGAGGATTTAAACCTGCTGCCACTAGCGCACCCACTTTTGGTGGTTTTGGATCCACAATGACGAATACTTTGGGGAGTAATTTCGGCACAGGGGGAACCACTTCAGGCTTTTCTTTTGGGGGCACAACAGGCGGAGGACTATTTGGTGCTAAACCGCCAGAGCAAACGCAGCAGCAAGCGGTGGACAACAAAGCTCAGCAGACATTGGCGTCTTTCTACGCGATTAACCTCTTTGGAGATGAACGGGACGATATCTTGAAAAAATGGAATATGTTGCAAGCATCGTGGGGTACTGGTAAAGGTTTCTACAATTCCAATCAACCCCCCATCGAATACGACAGTTGTAATCCGTTTTATAGATTTAAGGCTATTAGTTACGTAGTTATTCCTACGATGGACAATGCAGACGGTTACGTAAAGTTGATATTTAACAAGAAAGAAAACGAAATTGTCGCTCAAAAACAGATGATTATCAATGGCTTGAACGGAGTTCTAGGGAACAAACCGAATCTGACGGTTAATATTGTACATATTAAGGCACTCGCTGATACCGAGACTGAAATGATGGTTACTGTGAGTGAAAAGGGGGTGACGGGCACTTCAAGAAAAATTCAAGCTACTGACTTGGCCGCGTATTTTAATCAGCCGATGCAAAAGCAGCAACTTTCCTCCGCTGGAGTGACCACCATCAGTGCGTATGTCGCGCCTTCTAAGGCGCAACTTGAAGAATATCTCAAGGAGCCTCCGCCTGGTATTGATGAACAGCTTTGGAAAGCTGCGCAGATCGATAACCCGATGCCGAATAAGTACCTTCCCATGCCTATTATGGGCTTCAGTAATTTAAAGAAGCGCATGATGTGCGAAGAATTCGAAACGCAATTGCACCAAGGTTTCCTGGCCAAGGTGAGCAAAGAAATAATGGAGCTCAAGAAGAAGCACGCTGCGTCCTTGGCGCAAATTGCTGAACAGAAACAAAAGTTCCTGCAGCTTCAGCACCGCGTTCTGAAGATTCTGGTCAAGCAGGAGTGCACCAGAAAAATGGGTCTTGTGTTACAACCAGAGGAAGAGATGCTCAAGGGTAAGCTGGAAATGATGTACACTCATCTCAACATGCCCACGCAGTTCAGAGGTAAGATCAACGAAATGCTAAGCACGTTGAAGATAGACTCTTATTGCTACGACAACAAGAAGAATCCAGCTAGCAGTAATGTCAAGGCGGAAATCTACAAGATGGACCCGGATGGCCAGGAAGAGTTGAAACAGTTTCTGGCTATGCAACAAATGGGCATTTCGCATTTAATCAATATTATCAACAAGGATCTAGGCGATTTGAAGATCATCTCTGAAGGAATGACCCAACTATTACCCAGTTAGTCAAGGATTCTGTTTGATTTATGGGAATATTTTGTTAATAAATCAATATTTTTCTAACTTTTATTATTACAATTGATATAAAATCGTACAAAAGCAAGTTCAGTTCAACTTCAACAAACAGTTTAAGTATAAATATGAAAACAGTTACATCTAAGAATATCACAATCAATTTGCGTTGAATCAAACGAAATCCCACACAACAAGCTCGGCTACAGTCTAGGCACTGAAAACGCTATAATACTGACTTAACTCTACGGGTTGAACAACAAATTATACATTGTTATGAACTCTTGCGAGAAATACTCAGATCTAACGGAGCGTCTATTTCCATGTCTAATTTTAAGTCGTAAGGTGTGTACAATTTGGAGTCGATTATACGACTCCATTTTATGTCGAACTCTTTGTAGTCTTTGTACTCCTCGGAAGTGTCCATTTCCTTCTGTGGTGTGAGACTTGTGTCGTTCTTCTGTTGCGCATTTTCGTCATTGATGAGTACGTTGAAGTGTTTGTACGTTTTGACGTGTTTGCGCAGGCTGCTAGGGTCCGTGTACCGTTTGGGACAGCCGGGGACCTTACATTTGTACGGTTTGTCCACTTGGTGGGTGCGGGTGTGTTTGAAGCGATCACTGGAATTTGAGTAAGCCTTGGTGCATCCGGGTACAGGGCACGCGTACGGTTTCTCCCCGCTGTGGGAGCGTATGTGAATTTTTAAGTTCTCGGCGCGGGAGAACGACTTATCGCATTGATAACACTGATGGGGTTTTTCATTTGTATGTGTTCTTACATGGACTAACATTTTATATCTGCAAAGAGAAAGAGTATGTATTAGACAATGCAACAAAATATTACTGTAGGCCATCTTTATTGATTCTTTTTGTCAATTATGCTTACCTTGCATTAAAAGCGCGATCATTTCTCGAACAGCCTTCCCATCCGCAATAGAAAAGACCTCCGGGACCACTAGCCCCATGTACTTTGCTCACATGACTGACAAGCTCATCCAGAGTATCAAATTCTATCCCACAATTCCTCCAACAACACTTCGGGGATTTGATTTTCAAGTCTACACTGGAAATTGATCCTTCACTGTCACTCAGCTAAGAAAAAATAAAACAAATGTATTATGTTTTACTTTAAATTTTAAATAAATGTTACCTGTGGGCTTTGCGGAAGTGGTACCAACATATCTTCAGACATATTGTAGTAACTTCCGTAGGGGTAATTGACACTAGGTGGTAAATGCAAATAGGGCCGAAATAAATTATCCTTAAATCCGGCAGTCCCGTGGTCGTTGAACTGGTATTGGTACTGGTACCGCAGGGGACTCCCTTCGACCATTCTGTGATCAAAGAGCAACATTTTGATTGACACGACTTTAAGACTTGAGCAAATTAAACTTGAGAAGCGCGAATCGCCGACTGAGCTTATGCTAAAAGCGCGGTGGCATTTATGTTTTGCTTGCGGGTAGGGCATTGGTAGTTTGGGTGATATATGAATGATAAGCCGGTGGATTCTGTCCTCTCGGAGACGAGCGCCTTGTCCTTGTCGCGCAGCACATCCAGTGATCAGGAACAGCGCCAGCTCTTCTCCGCCCAGCAGCAGTCCGTCAACAACGGCCGGTATTAACCGGTTTCGCCTTTTTTAGATCATTGGGGCTAATGATAACAAACAGTGATTTGACCCCCAAACCGGTTTCCAGTGGATTCGCTAATCTTATCACCGGCGAAGCTGCGCTCGGGCGTCTAAACTTTAAACCCGCCGGAGAATGAGTTTACAACTATTCAAACTAAAATTACCCACTAAACTTAAAGCAATGTTTACGTTTTGTCTACAAAGCTAAACATTCGGTAGGCAAATGTATCTATGTATATATAAAAACTTGAAAGAAAGTAGTTTTTGAAGTGGAAGAAGTAGAATAATAACAACGTCTGTCGCATTGCAGGTGGGATTCTTATAATAAATTTACCACCCGTAGCGTCGACGCACCGGGAGCGCTACCTGTGTGGTAGGAACGCAATGAATTGTATGTTAATTACATCAACACTTCATAAAAAGCGGACGTGACGGGCAATGAGTTGTTGATGTTTCTCCACTAACTTTATACTGATAGGTGAAGCATGCCGGCCAATGTGGTACCAGGAAGTTATCGCGAATATATTATATTTTGCGAAAACATTATATTATAAGTAATTTACCAAAACCCATGCTAATAATAACTTGAAATGTGCTTAAAATCCCGGAATGTCTATTTTTTTCAAGACAAGATTGTTGTGATTTACAAAGTTGTGTACGAAGAACATAAACATAAAGAGTTTATCACACGGCTTGACGTATGTACTGGCAATGTCTGAAGATAACTGTGAATCCAAGACGTTCTGGAAAGTGTTTTTTACATCGGTGATAAGTGGCTTAATTAGCTGCAAAGTGCTACATTTATAGTAATTCTTATATGCGCGAAACCAGTTGCGGTGACCCCGAGATCAACATTGAAGCGCGGTTATTAGCGAATAACTCGGTAGAAAATAATCTCGCGCATCGTCTTACTACGTGTGGTGCTCTTATCGCTACGCGGCTTTGCAGGAGGTCGCTACCGGATCACAGCAAATCAGTAGCCATGCGGGGAGCAAAACAAAACAAGTTTCACTCACTCATGCTGCTAATCGCACATTAATTATACATACAAATGTGGCGTCAATTGCGCACCCCGATTGCCACTCGCCAATATGTTATAAACATTTGTTATTATTGTTTGTTGTAAATTATTGTAACTTACCACTGTACATTAAAGAATACCATCAAACAATAACATTTCACACGAACGCGCAAAATTGTAACTTCACAAACTTATCTAACGTAGGAAGAGCGTGCGAGTCGCCGTCATTGAATGATGGTCCCCCTTGAACTAATCCAATATTATATTCGGATAATATGTGTGCCATCGGGGCCCGAGTAACACAAAACCATCGAAGCCAGCCAAGCATGTAGGAGCGGGCGCGCTGGCGACCGCACCGCATCGTCGGTGGTGTTAAGTTTTTTCATTTCGAATTTCATTATAAAAAAAGACACATGTTATGCAAGTGGACCATGTGCACTCTCAACACGCGGCAACTCCACAACAGCGTGCGCTTCATTTGGTGGGCTGGATACCATTTAACGGACCCCATACAAAGAGCGCGGCCGTGATTGCGAGCAAGGTGCTTCTTCAACACAATGCCATTGTCTCGCTCTAGACGTGCGCGTGCAATCGAGACAGCGCAGCTCCTCTACGAAAATTGCCCCCAGCAAAGGGAACCCAACACGCCGGTCGCGGTGTGGTATGCCAGTCAAGCAACCAGCCAGGCAGGCAGACAGACGGATTGCTTGCTTTAAGACCGGATGTAGCATAACAATATATTTCAACTGTTTTCAACAGCAACCCTTTATTGCCATCAAACTGTCGAAATCACTTTGACGCCGATGTCATATTAAATATTTTATTTTATTTACTTTACTTGGTTGTAGATTTCACAGAACATCCAAAGGCTTCACAATGAAGAAGAAGGAGAGTGCTAACCGAATAGAAAACTTTAAGAAGGAGGTAGTCACCGACGCGCATAAGATTTCCATTGAGGAATTATGCGAGCGATACGGGACGGATATAGAACGAGGCATTTCCAAGCGATTGGCAAAAGAAAGGCTCCATACTGACGGTCCCAATGCACTAACTCCGACCAAACAAGACCCGGAGATTCTGAAGTTTCTTAAATTGATCACCCAAGGGTTTTCTCTCCTGCTATGGATCGGCTGTGCGCTCTGCTTCGCAGCCGTCACCATCCAGTACATGTATACAGGCCAAGTGGACATGGAGAATCTAATCCTGGGCCTTGTCCTTGTCCTTATCATTTTGCTAACTGGCATCTTCATGTACTTCCAGCAGAGGAAAAGTACCAAGATTATGGAGTCTTTTGCAAATATGATCCCCCAAGAGGCGCGCGTTATTCGTGACGGCCATAAGGCTGATGTGAATGTAAAGGAGCTGGTGGTAGGGGACTTGGTGGAGATCAAATTCGGCGATAGGATACCAGCTGATGTGAGGATCCTCAAAAGCCAAGGGTTTAAGGTAGACAACTCATCCATCACCGGCGAGAACGAGCCTCTATTGCGAATCAGCCAATGCACGAATGATAACTTTCTTGAGACGAAGAACATTGCTTTCTTTTCAACGAATGCAGTCGAAGGAACAGCAACCGCCATCGTCGTTATGACAGGGGATGCTACAGTCATGGGTCGCATTGCTGGGCTCACAGCACGGCTTCAACCCTCTTCCACGCCGATCTCACGGGAGCTGCATAGGTTTATGAAGGTGATATCAGTATGGGCCTGTTTCTTAGGGATTGTGTTTGGATTTGCGTCTATCGGTATGGGATATTCATGGATAGATTCAGCCTTGTTTATCATTGGGATCATCGTGGCTAATGTACCGGAAGGTTTGTTAGCTACAGTCACTGTTTGTTTGACTGTGACCGCGAAGAAAATGGCGTCGAAGAACTGTCTTGTGAAAAACCTTGAAGCAGTGGAGACTTTGGGTTCTACCTCGGTGATTTGTTCGGATAAGACTGGAACCTTGACGCAGAATAAGATG
The DNA here is from genome assembly GCA_003054995.1 of Aleochara bilineata. NCBI lineage: Eukaryota > Metazoa > Arthropoda > Insecta > Coleoptera > Staphylinidae > Aleochara > Aleochara bilineata. The sequence continues at coordinate 95,870 of NBZA01009742.1, read as the reverse complement.
ACGGTGTGTCATTTGTGGTATGATCAAAGGTCAGTTATTGCGGATACAAGCAGCGACCAGTACGATGCGCGCAGGTATAAGTCACAGGATGATGAAGGGTTTATGTCTTTGATGCGCATTGCCACGCTATGTAATCGCGCCGAATTTCGACGGGACCATGGTAACTATAGAAAGCCAATTATGAAGCGGGAAGTAGCAGGCGACGCATCGGAAGCGGCAATTTTGAAGTTTGTTGAACTCACGAAGGCACACGGGGCACCATCTTTATACAGGGTTCGGCATCAGAAACTAATCGAGATTCCGTTCAGCAGCGTCACGAAATACCAAGTCAGCGTGCATAACTTTGGGGATCAGTGTCTTCTGGTGATGAAGGGGGCACCCGAACGCATCCTTGATAAATGCACGGACATTTTCTTCAATAAGGCTAACACGGAAATGACTTCTGAGATACGAGAGATGTGCAATACTGCATGTCTTGAGCTTGCTGCCCGAGGGGAACGCGTGCTTGGCTTCGCCGATTTACTTTTGAACAATGCCCAATATCCAACAAGCTATCCTTTTACCCTCGATCCCAGGCCCAACTTTCCTTTGACAGGCCTTCGTTTTGTTGGACTGATATCTCTTGTGGATCCACCAAGGCCCGCAGTACACGATGCAGTGGAAAAATGCCGCACTGCTGGTATTAAAGTAATAATGGTCACTGGGGACCATCCTGTAACTGCGGAAGCCATCGCGAACCAGGTCGGCATCATATCACCAGTTGCAACTTCGGATGAAGACACAAATCCTTTGTATGAGACTCGGAAGGCAGCCGCAGCTCCTACGCATATTGTCATCCCAGGGTCGGTGCTCAAGGAAATGTCGCCGGCAGAACTTGATGAAGTTCTCTTCATCTATAACGAGATTGTCTTTGCACGAACGTCTCCTACGCAAAAGCTACAAATAGTTGAAGGGTTGCAACGGCTTGGCAAGATTGTAGCTGTGACGGGAGATGGCGTTAATGATTCTCCAGCATTGAAGAAAGCGGATATCGGTATTGCTATGGGGATATCCGGCTCAGAGGTGTCTCAACAATCCGCAGATATGATACTCCTTGATGACAACTTTGCTTCGATTGTGGTTGGGATTGAAGAAGGGAGAAAAATCTTTGATAATTTAAAAAAGAGCATTGTTTATACCTTAGCTTCCAATATTCCTGAACTTCTGCCATTTTTATTATTCATCGTTTTGAATATCCCTCTACCATTGGGAGTGCTAGCTGTTCTTTCCGTTGATATACTCACTGATATGATGCCAGCTATTAGCATGGCATACGAACGAGCGGAAACCAACATCATGCTAAGACCTCCCAGAGATCCATTCAAGGATAATCTGGTGACTTTCAAGCTGTATTTCCTTGCCTACGGACATATTGGTGTCATTGAATCGCTTGCAGGCTTGTTTATGTATTTTATTATCATGGATGAGTATGGTTTTGCTCCGAGTCGACTCATAGGATTGAGAATGGAGTGGGATTCGTATTATATTAACGACTTGGAGGATTCCTTTGGACAGCAATGGACGTACGATGAGCGTAAGAAGCTGCAAGATACATGCTCGACCGCGTATTTGATTGCAGTGGTGATTTGTCAATGGGGTGACATAATTGCTTGCAAAACCAGATACAATTCGATCATTGTGCAAGGAATGGGTAATTGGACGCTGAATATGAGCATTGTGGTCGAGACGGTGATTGTGATATTCCTGGCGTATACGCCGTACATGTATTACTTGAAGTTTTACCCCGTAAAGTTAAGATGGTGGCTGTATGCGCTTCCATTTTCACTTATAATAGTGCTATTTGACGAATTACGAAAGTTCTGCATTAGGAATAATCCCAGGGGATACTTTTTCCGAGAAACTTATTATTAAATTTTAAATCACTTATAATTTTAATTGCCGATAGAGGGCTCTCCATAATTTTGTATGCGTACAAACTTATAGAAAAATATTTTGGTAAAAGCAAATCCATAATTATTTTTTGTTAATTATTACATAAATTATTTTATACTGTAACACCATTCAATTTAATTAAATGTAAATTTTAATTAAGTTGCGGCTCACACAACAAACGTGACGTATACTACTTACGCGTATGTGTTAGAAGACGTCAAGTGTGTTGCTTGTGAAATTGTATGAAATATTTGTTGTTGTGCTCCTAAAACGCCATGGCTGATGCGGCGGCACGACAATTGCAATATGAATATAAAGCGGTAAGTATTATACACCATGTTGTAAAAGTGGTTTTAGTTATAACTCGCGCTTGAGAATGATATATTTTCTAGTGTAAAAGCGTACTTTAGTAGGAGCATTTTAGGTTAGGAATTGTTTACTAATGCGGTCTTCTTGTTTGTAGAATTCAAATCTTGTCCTTCAAGCCGACGTTCGTCTCATTGAGCGACGTAGTCGTGATGAAGCCACCGGCGAAGTCATGTCCCTCACGGGGAAGCTTACAGGCACAAAAATGGGCGATCGCGCTCAACGCACCCGGCCCGGCAAGGCCGAGGAGCGTAAAGTAAAGCGTCAGAAGCGCGACGAAGCCCAGTATGACTTCACTCGAATGAAGGGCGCCACACTGCTCTCGGAGGGTGTGGATGAAATGGTTGGTATTATATATAGACCCAAAACACAGGAAACCAGACAAACATATGAAGTTCTATTAAATTTCCTTCAAGAAGCGTTGGGTGACCAGCCTAGAGACATTCTTTGTGGCGCTGCCGACGAAGTGCTGGCAGTGCTCAAGAATGACAAACTCAAGGAGCGCGAAAAGAAAAAGGAGACTGAAACGCTCATTGGGAGTATAGCAGAGGAGCGCTTTGCACTGCTGGTGAATTTAGGCAAGAAAATCACGGATTTTGGCAATGAGGAAACTAAACAAGCTAATCCTGGGGAAGAGAATATTGATGAGACGTACGGTATTAACGTGCAGTTTGAGGAGTCTGAGGAGGAGGACGATGAAGATATGTATGGAGAGGTCAGAGAAGATATTGATGAGGAGGAAGGTGAAGAGGCACGAGAAGATGGAGCTATCCATGCGGCGAATCTTGGGGGAGTTGAGGAATTGAAGAAGGAGAAAGCCTTACACCCCTTGGATATAGACGCGTATTGGTTGCAGCGCAGGTTGTCGAAAATCTACGACGACGCGATGGTCTCTCAAGCCAAGGCGAATGAAGTCCTGAATGTTTTGAAAGACGCGACCGATGACCGCGAGTGCGAAAACCAATTGGTACTTCTATTAGGCTACGACTGCTTTGACTTCATCAAGCAGCTCAAGAAATATCGAAAGATGATTCTCTATTGTACATTATTGGCAAAGTCTCAAAACGAGTCGGAACGGCAAAAAATCCGTGACAAAATGGCCGAAGATGGCAGCTTATTAAAAATCCTTAAGGTTTTAGACACCGGGAAAGATGACGAGGACGATGATGATGATAGCAATGCGCGGTCGTCAAGCAGAAAACACGCGTCTAAAGAAGCAGAGTTGGCTGCTTCCGGTCAAATTCCTGGAGCGCGCCAAGTCATTGATTTTGAGGATTTGGTATTCAACCAAGGTAGCCATTTCATGGCGAATAAAAGGTGCACTCTCCCTGACGGGTCTTTCCGTAAGCAACGTAAAGGCTACGAAGAAGTGCATGTCCCCGCACTCAAATCAAAACCATTTGCGGACAACGAGAAATTGAAACCGATCGACGAGTTGCCTAAGTATGTCCAGCCCGTGTTTGAAGGTTTTCGAACGTTGAATCGCATCCAAAGTCGGCTCTACAAAACAGCTCTGGAATCCGATGAAAATTTATTATTGTGCGCGCCGACTGGAGCTGGTAAAACAAATGTTGCTTTATTAACAATGATGCGCGAAATTGGAAAGCATATCAACGATGATGGTACTATAAATGCAGACGATTTTAAAATCATTTACGTTGCGCCGATGCGATCACTCGTACAAGAAATGGTAGGGAATTTTGGAAAACGCCTTGCGAGTTACAACCTTACAGTTAGTGAGTTGACCGGCGATCATCAGCTAACTCGGGAGCAGATTGCAGACACGCAGGTGATCGTTTGCACTCCGGAGAAGTGGGATATCATTACAAGAAAAGGGGGCGAGAAAACGTTCACATCTTTAGTCAGATTGATCATCATCGACGAAATTCACTTGTTGCACGATGAACGCGGTCCTGTTTTGGAAGCTTTGGTCGCAAGGACCATCCGAATGATTGAATCTACTCAGGAGGATGTGCGTCTTGTGGGTTTGTCCGCTACCTTGCCAAATTATCAAGATGTAGCTACTTTTCTGCGCATTAAAACGGAGACTGGTCTCTTCTACTTTGACAATAGTTTCCGTCCGGTGGCATTGGAACAACAATATATTGGCGTTACCGAGAAAAAAGCACTTAAACGTTACCAAGTTATGAATGAGATCGTCTACGAAAAAACCATGGAGCACGCCGGCAAGAACCAAGTGTTAATCTTCGTTCACTCTCGCAAAGAAACAGGCAAAACTGCGCGTGCTATAAGAGACATGTGCCTGGAGAAAGACACTTTGGGTCAATTTCTTCGCGAAGGATCCGCTTCCATGGAAGTTCTGCGTACCGAAGCAGAGCAAGTGAAGAATCAAGAACTGAAAGATCTTTTGCCATATGGGTTTGCCATTCATCATGCAGGAATGACTCGTGTTGACCGTACACTGGTCGAGGATTTATTCGCGGATAGACATATTCAAGTGTTGGTTTCCACTGCTACTTTAGCTTGGGGTGTGAATCTCCCTGCTCATACTGTAATCATCAAGGGTACGCAAATCTACAACCCGGAAAAGGGTCGTTGGGTGGAACTCAGCGCTTTGGACGTACTTCAGATGTTGGGTCGTGCTGGTCGACCGCAGTATGACACCAAGGGTGAAGGTATTCTGATAACAAACCACAGTGAGTTGCAATACTATCTCTCGTTGTTAAACCAACAACTTCCAATTGAGTCGCAACTCGTTTCCAAACTTCCTGACATGCTCAATGCTGAAATTGTCTTGGGGACGGTTCAGAATGTGAAAGATGCAGTTACGTGGCTAGGATACACGTACCTTTACATTCGGATGCTTCGCCAGCCAACGCTGTATGGTATTTCGCATGATAAAATGCAGGAAGATCCAATGTTAGAGTTTCATCGCAGTGACATCATTCATACTGCGGCATTGCATTTGGATCGCAGCGGATTGGTGAAGTATGATCGTAAGACGGGACAATTCCAAGTGACTGAACTTGGTCGTATTGCTTCGCATTATTATTGCACTCACGATACAATGTCTACGTATAATCAGCTATTGAAACCCATGCTTAGCGAGATTGAACTATTCCGGGTCTTCTCTCTATCCGGCGAATTTAAGAACATTGCTGTGCGCGAAGAGGAGAAGATCGAACTGCAGAAACTTATGGAGCGTGTCCCTATTCCAATCAAAGAGAGCATTGAAGAACCCAGCGCCAAGGTGAATGTTCTACTACAGGCGTACATCTCTCAGTTGAAACTTGAAGGTTTTGCTTTAATGTCTGACATGGTTTACGTTACTCAGTCAGCTTCGCGATTGATGCGCGCCATTTTTGAAATAGTTTTACATCGTGGATGGGCACAACTCACTGATAAGACTTTGGCACTTTGTAAGATGATTGACAAACGCATGTGGCAATCTATGTCCCCATTGAGACAATTCAGGAAAATGCCGGAAGAAATTGTGAAGAAAATCGAAAAGAAGAACTTCCCTTGGGAGAGGCTGTACGATCTCGGCCCGAATGAAATCGGTGAATTGATTAGAGTTCCCAAACTGGGTAAGACAATTCATAAATATGTACATCAGTTTCCGAAGTTGGAACTCTCCACGCATATTCAGCCCATTACGAGATCGACGTTAAGGGTGGAACTCACCATTACACCGGATTTCCAATGGGATGATAAACTCCATGGCGCGTCTGAAGGTTTTTGGATACTGGTCGAAGATGTTGATTCAGAAGTCGTACTGCATAGTGAATATTTTCTTCTGAAGGCGAAGTTTGCACAAGATGAACATCTTGTCAAGTTCTTTGTGCCAATCTTTGAGCCGTTGCCACCGCAATACTTTCTCAGGGTGGTATCTGACCGCTGGATAGGCTCAGAGACTCAATTACCAGTCTCCTTCCGGCATTTAATTCTCCCGGAGAAAAATTTTCCTCCTACGGAGTTGCTAGATTTGCAACCTTTGCCTGTTACAGCTTTGAGAAATCCCAAATACGAATCGCTGTATACTGACAAATTTCCGCAATTTAACCCCATACAGACGCAGGTCTTCAATGCGGTGTATAACAGTGACGATAACGTCTACATCGGCGCTCCTAGTGGCAGTGGAAAGACTGCTATTGCTGAATTCGCCGTTCTTCGCTTATTTCAAAACAATCCAGACGGCCGGTGCGTCTACCTGGTGCCTAAAGATGCTCTTGCCGAGCTGGTGTTTGCCGATTGGTACAACAAATTCGGTCAGCTTCTTGGGAAAAAGGTGGTTCTCTTAACGGGAGAAACAGGAACCGACCTCAAACTTTTAGCCAAAGGTCAAGTTGTTATTACCACTGCAGAAAAGTGGGATATTCTTTCAAGACGTTGGAAGCAACGAAAGAATGTTCAAAATGTGAATCTCTTCATTGCGGATGAGTTACATCTCATCGGTGGAGAAGATGGACCTGTCATTGAAGTAGTCTGCTCACGAATGAGATATATTTCCTCGCAAATTGAGAAACCCATACGTATCATTGCCCTATCATCGTCACTCACGGACTACAAAGACATCGCGCAGTGGCTTGGATGCAATGCAAATTGCACGTTTAATTTTCATCCCAGCGTGCGTCCTATACCACTGGAGTTGCACGTCCAAGGCATTAACATAACACATAATGCATCCCGGTTAATAGCCATGTCTAAACCGGTGTACAATGCCATCATCCGTCATAGCATGCATCGACCAGTCATCATCTTCGTGCCCACGCGCAAACAAGCCCGTCTTACGGCAATCGACATGCTAACTTATGCAGCAGCCGAAGCGCAACCCAATCGGTTCTTCCATGCGGAGGAAGATGACATTAAGCCATTCTTGGACCGGATGACTGATAAGGTAGTTTAACGATTTAACCATAAACGTGTAGCAGTTTATATGCCTTACTTATGTTTGATTTTTGATTTTTTTATAGACCTTGAAGGAAACATTATCCCAAGGCGTTGCATACATGCACGAAGGGCTAACAGCCAGCGATCATCGTCTCGTCGAACAGCTTTTTGATTCCGGTGCCGTGCAAGTTGCCGTTGTCACGAGGGATTTATGCTGGGGTGTTAACATATTCGCGCATTTAATTATAATCATGGATACGCAGTTTTACAATGGGAAGGCACATGCCTATGAAGATTATCCCATTACTGATGTACTACAAATGGTTGGACGGGCTAATCGGCCATTGATGGACGACGATGCAAAGTGCGTGCTGATGTGCCAGAGTTCCAAGAAGGACTTCTTCAAGAAGTTCTTGAGTGATTCGCTTCCAGTAGAGGTTTGTTAACTTTTATTAATGCTTACATCTATACGGTCAATACTTTATTTATTTTTCTCTCTTAGAGCCATTTGGATCATCGCCTTCACGACCACTTCAACGCGGAAATCGTAACGAAAACGATCGAAAACAAACAAGACGCTGTTGATTATTTAACATGGACATTCCTCTATCGCCGACTTACGCAGAATCCCAACTATTACAATCTCCAGGGAGTTACTCATCGTCATCTTTCGGATCACTTGTCTGAACTCGTTGAGAATACGCTTTCTGACTTAGAGCAGTCTAAATGTATCAGTATAGAAGAAGATATGGACACTTTACCGCTCAACTTGGGTATGATTGCGGCTTACTACTATATTAACTACACCACGATTGAGTTATTCAGTCTTTCTCTGAATAACAAGACTAAGATCCGCGGTTTACTCGAGATTATTTCGTCTGCTGCCGAGTACGAAGACATTGCTGTTCGGCACCATGAAGATAATTTGCTCCGAACTCTAGCGCAAAGGCTGCCTAACAAGTTAACAACACCTTCGGGCGGGCAGCCGAAGTACAACGATCCTCATATAAAGACCAATCTCTTGCTGCAAGCGCATTTATGCCGATTACAACTCGGTGCAGAGCTCCAAGGCGACACCGAGATTGTTCTGTCGAAAGCAATTCGTCTTATTCAGGCATGCGTGGATGTTTTAAGTTCAAACGGTTGGCTTTCTCCGGCTGTGGCTGCTATGGAGTTGGCCCAGATGGTAACTCAAGCCATGTGGAGTAAGGATTCTTACTTGAAGCAACTGCCGCACTTTACCAACGAGATAATCAAGCGCTGTACAGATAAGGTATACTATCATAGTTTATTTATACGGTTTTCTTTAAATTAATTATTTGTTTGTTCTCTCTGGTAGAATGTGGAAACGGTCTTTGACATTATGGAACTAGAAGACGACGACCGCTCCAAGCTGCTGCAGCTCAGCGATGCCCAAATGGCGGACGTGGCTAAATTCTGCAATCGTTACCCTAATATCGAAATGAGCTACGAAGTGCTAGATAAGGATAAAATTCATTCAGGGTCGTCAGTGCATGTTGCTGTTCAATTGGAACGCGAGGATGAAGTTACAGGTCCGGTTATAGCACCATTCTTCCCACAAAAACGTGAAGAGGGTTGGTGGGTAGTTATTGGCGACCCGAAGTCCAACTCGCTGCTGTCGATTAAGCGCTTAACGTTGCAGCAGAAAGCTAGGGTTAAGCTAGATTTTGTTGCTCCTAGTCCAGGCCAGCATTCATATACATTGTATTTTATGAGCGATGCATATCTGGGTTGCGATCAAGAGTACAAGTTCACTATCGATGTTGATGATTTCGAGCGGAGTGATAGTGAATCAGAGTAGATTTTTAGCACAGTAAAGTAAGTTAAGGATAGTTATGGTACACATATAGGAATAAGTATCGTATTTTGTAAAATCCTTTATTGTTTTTTTACTAAACATGGCAATATCCTCTTTCTTCCTATCACAAATCGTTTTAAGCTACATTGCGCTTAAAGAGTTAATTGTTTTCTTAGAAATTGTATAATAATACCTAGCTTAAGTCTACTTTGTGAGTAACCTCGATGCGCCGACCGTTATAGACAATTCTAAATGAATTGAAGTGAAAAACAATGTAAACATTATTATCCATTCGGTGCGATGCAATGGAATGTCAAGTGTTTCTCAGTACACATCTAGTTTGTCAGACGCGGACGCTTAAGTAGATCGCTCACTGTTGGATTTTGAGTACGTGCTGGATTTCTTCGAAGGTTCTGCCTTTTGTTTCCGGTAGGAAAATATACACGAACACAACTCCGGCGATGCAGAACGTAGCAAAGAACCAAAAACTTGTATACAGCCCGAATGCGGTCGACATAGGTTGGAACGATTTAGAGACCGCAAAATTGAGAAGAGTGCCATATGACGCCAGGAAACTAACGGCGGTACTCTTGATATTCGCTGGGAAAAGCTCTCCGAAAAGAATGTAAGGCAGCGGAAGAAGACCGAAGTTATATGCAATTATGAAGACTACAATACCGGTCGTTGGAAGCCAATTGATTGCGTCCACATTTACCTTGAGGTAGTCTTGCAAGTAAAAGAAAACTCCTTCAGCAATGAGCGCTATGGCACATCCTGTGGCGGAGATAAAAGTTACCGGTCGTCGACCGAACTTATCTACGATGAAGGAAGACATCATCACTGCTGGGAATTGAATCACGCCGAAAATTATGCTGGAAATCTCAGGACTGATGGCGGTTGTGGACTTTTGCACGATTGTCTGCTGGTATGCTTCGATTGCAACTCCACCACTGAAGAGCTGGAGCGTCTTAATACCCAACATCAAGAAGATCACTTTTCGGAAACATTTTGCTGTAAAGAATTTACGGAAGGACTCTTTGTTCTCAAGTTGTACTTTGACATTTTGCTCAATCTCTAACAATCTGTGCTTGATATACGAGTCATCTGAGCGTCCTGATAGTTGTTCGACAACTGCACGGGCACCGTCAATGTCTCCGTTCTTGACAAGATCGTACGGCGATTCCGGCATGAAGAAAAATATTGTGATGAATGTGACAGGCACCAGGGCACAGAGCACTGCCAGAACTGTATACGAGACGAACGGTCCAGCCGCTAGGATAATAAACGAACCGACAAGCTTCATGAACGCGTAGGAAGTGCCCAGTTTTCCTCGGATATCATCATCGGCTACTTCTCCATTGTAAAGCGATACACACTGCCAAAGAAAACAGTTTCAATACTTTGTTTAAGAGACAAGAAAGTAATGTGCATACTGTGGAGACGAAACCAATAGACAGACCGCCGATGAAGCGAGCCACGTACAAGGCGGTAATGCTCCTAATGAAGATTATTATTAGCCAGGGCACGAACAGGCAGACGCCGGAAGCCAGTAAGATTTTACGCCTTCCAAAGCGATTGATCAGCTTTGGCATTAAAAACGTCAGCGGTAGGCCGGCAAGGATGAAGATGGAAACCATCCATGACGCTTCTTCCTAGTCCACCGACGTATTAATTAACATTAACTTCCTGATACATATTTTTAATTGCGCGACGGTGCTAGGAAACTTACTTCAGTCATGCGTCGGTTCAGTGGAGATTTGTCACCAGTTAATATTGGAATAGTGGGCGAAGGCCAAGATGAGTACATTGTATAAGAAGTCACACTGGCTGAAGCTGAAAAGTACAACTTTAAGACATGCAAAAGTTTAAAATGTTTGAAAGTTCACACCTGATAACGCAGCACAGTATTGATAAAATCTGGTGTTATGCACGTTGAAAAACATTGTGTAGGATTTAAGTTGCACTCATTAATCAGTTGAAAGTTTAAGTCCTGACAGTGATTGTCTTGTTGCGGATTAGTTACGAGCTTGATAGCGACGCACATTCTCTATGATAGAAAAATATTGATCTGCAGTCATTTTATAACAAACGCGCGCGATGATGATAAAAACGATAATATCTATAATTTATTCTAATCTCATTTCATCTTATCTCAAGAATGCCGGTATTAAACTACTTGCATTTTAGATTATTTATATTTAATTTGCAAATAATTGTTTTGAAAAAGTTATTGTATTGCAGTGTGGAATGTGATAGAACATTCTAAAAAATGGTCCAGCATGGCTCCAACAATAGGCTATTAAAAAGCTTTGCTGAACTCTTTAGACGGAGATCAAATACCTGAATTCAAATAGAAACAGACCGGTTACGTCCAACTGCCAGAATTCATCCTCTAAGTCGTATTTATTTATGTTGCGGTTTCCATGGATTTATGACTAACATCCATGTAGACTAAATATTTACACCACGAAAATTTCACTTCATTTAGTGTTTAAACTTTCCAATTAACTATATTTTAATTAGTATGTAATTAATTAGTAATCCATCCGGACGGAGATTCCACCACACACTGACCACTCACTGGACTTTCAACACCTTTATATAAGGGAAGGGCAAGATATGTATTGTAAAAAGTTTGCGCTATTTATTGGCATTGACTTACATTGTGCACTTAGACATTCGCCGCACGTACGCTAATACAATGTCAAAGAATTTCTGGTGTTGAGTGAACATTAGATGCGCATGAATCACCAGACAATAGGATAAACAAATTATACAAAAATAGTTCACGTTTTTGTTAACACAGAAAGAACAATTCTACTCGAATAATCTTATTCAATTCAGCGGCAATGAGCTAGTTACATACATGCAACACACGAGAGATACTACACCGCTATCAATGCTCGCATAAGATAAGAAAAATCCATTGATTTTTTTAAGTTTGCGGTCTGCAGAGAGTGGAATGTAGGTTTATGAACTTAGCATGCAAAAAAGGAAATGAAATTAATTGGGAAATGCACTCAAGCGTATTTAATTGTATTAACTTTATGTTAATAACAATTAATTAATGCGTAATTACACTGCGCAAGAGTATTTTGCTGCAAGTGAGGTATGTATGCAAGTAATTACTGTGTCTTACGTCTCCTTCGAATACATAATTACTACTTAAGTCTTACGTCTTGTCATGAGTTGGACTAGGAAAATTAGGAATTACATTGATAAACATTAAAAACAAGCTAATCTCCTGGCAGATAAAATATCATGAGAAGCGCTCGCTCGCGTTACGTTTGAATAAATCACATTTATAGGGTTACGCTAATTGATTAATTAGCGAGCGCTAATCAATCACTGGCTGGTTTGATTGAGAGTCTATCACTGTCATAGTAAGGCACAAATCGAATCACAAATAATCTGCGTCTATCACAGCATTTCATGTATCATCCTTAGGTATTAAATGTCTTTTGTAGTGTTCTTGTAAACGATGCAAGGACCCAAGCATGCTTGCTTGAGTTCCTATACACATACTATACTGGAGTGGTTCTAGATGAGAATCACACACCACTGGATGCCACACATGCACCAGGCCGGTATCCACAGCCCGGAGAATTTTCAACCGCGGGAATTGCACAGTTTTGTCGTAAAAGTTCACATCCTCAAAGCCCCACCCGGTGATACTAGTGTTAAACCCACCTAATAAGAGGTAGTCCATCTTGTAAAGGCCCACTAACCCAAACCCGAATTGCCTCCAGGTCCCTATATCCTCACTGGGGTCAAACTTCTGAGAGGTGTGTAAAACTTGAAGGACATTTGTTGGGGACAAGGAGAAGTTGTTAAAGTTGGCGTTGTACATGCTGAAGACAATGGGGAAGTAGACTCGCCGTCCTTGGAGAACATTACGGCGAACTCTCAAGAGGAAACTATGCGTGAAGACGATGTCCACGTCGATGAAGAACATAAGCGCGTCTTCGGGGAGGAGATCGACCCCGTGCTGCAGAGCCTTGGCGCGTGCGAATGTCTCATTGACGATCTTGACCACGATGGTGTCGCGCTGATGTGAATTTGCGGTTGAGTGCAGAAGGTCAATGGTCCGCTCAAGATCACTATCACTGTCGCGGTCGCGATACAAGATCACAATGAGTTTGGCACGTTCGTTGCGCTCAAGACAGACGTGCTTGTAGTTACTAATGAAGCGCTTGAAGGTCTCAAAGCGCCCACTCAAGGGTAAAATAAAGTGTATCAGAGGCGGCTGTTCCTGAGTAATCGACGTGAAAAGCGTGGGGATGTTCTCACTGAATTTGGAAATCACATGCTGGATTAGCTTTTTATGCAGGGGGCTGCCATCGTCTTTCATGGGGTCCTCAAGGTCAGTCTTGGTTACTTCACGAATTTCTATCCCTAATTAATCATTAACCATAACATTAATTAAATTTTAATGATGTTTTTGAAATTTTAGGCAATACCAGTGAACGTGAGTTGAATATAGGCATGACGACGAACTGAGACTGTCATCTTATGCCCGCGATACTTCTTGTAGACCATTAGCAGATCCAGGATTAAGTCCACGCCGTGAATGGGATCGAGGCGAAAATAGCCATAGAAAATCTCCTTGAAGTCGATGACGCGCCCGCGTTGTTTGGAGTATTGGTTGATGAGTTCCATCACCTTTACATGAATCATAAACAAACATCTTAGGATATTGATCTTGGATAAGAAAAGACGCTGTAGACCTCTCGAACTACATCCGCAAGACCTTCCTTGAGTGGCGATCCGTATCGGCGCTTCGGGTTCAGATCTTTGTATGAGTAAAGTGACTTTGAGATGAACTCCCAGTCGAGGAGATCGTCCAGTTTCTTCGCCCGGAAACGATTCAGTTCATTGCTTTTCCCTAATATTCAACAACAGCAAAATTATTCTGTTTTTAGCGTCAACGGAGAGAAATTTACCAAGAATATTCCCTTCGCCAAAGTATCGTTCGTCTAAATATGGCGACATTTCGTACTGGAAATCTTCATCTCCTAGCAATGGTCGCGAATCCGCGTCCATGGAGTCGTAGGCCATGGCGATATCACGATGCAGCTCGATAACTCGCTGCTTGTTGCTACGAATTTTCAGACCCTAATCAAGTGACATAAATGTAGAAGATAAGCGACCGTTCGAAGAAATATGTAAGTGATAACATCGCATGAATGACGCGGGTTCATCGAATCAGAATGATACCACACGAGTTGAGTCGTTTCATTGAAGATTCCGTTTCAGTTTAATATCGAGTGACTCTATCTGACTGGAGTTATTCATGTAAGTAATTATCGTCATTAATTAACTGGAGTAATTGTAGATGTACATATAACAAGTCGCAACTGGAGTTCGACATGCAAATTTAGAACATGAGACGTAGTCGTAAAGCAAAATGTAAATCAAGAAGACGAGAAACGAATAAGCAAAGAAGTAGTTTTGCAAGTTCTTCAGACATGAAGATGAAATGAAAAACTGCAAACCATTTACCATACATACATACATAATAATACCTTTTTTTCTACATTAGTTTGCAAACTGCGAGTGAAAATACCGAGTTTTTAAGTAAACATACCACCGATATCAATGTTTGTTCAAATAAGCTGCAATCGAATAACATTGCATGCCGTTAAGGTACACATTGCTCACCTTGACATATTTATGCAATCTGTACATGTACTGCGGCTTCTTGACTGGGTGCAACGTGATGGCACGATGCACTTCCTTCTGTTTCAAGTCGCCCGTGAAAGCAGCCTCGCCGCTTTGGTTGTGGTACAATATCACTTGCATCTGTAACAGTGTAAAGTCCCAGTTGGCGTTATTGCAACATACATCAGCCGGTGAGTAATTCAATACATCTTCGTCTTTGCATTTGAGAATTCGCTTGGTTGTTGCTCAAATGCAGAGAGGCGTTATTTACAAACAGAAGAGATGGGTGTTGTTTAACATTCGTTGAAAGAATGATTGAGCGATGCACGTTGGTAAACAGTAAACAAATTACAAAACATACTCATAATTGTTGTTGTGTAACTTGATAGAACACACGTACCTGGCGATAATTAAAATAGAAATGAACGCAAATATTAATTGACGATAATAAAATTGCGCTGTGTAATTGTCAAGCATTGTTTTTGCGAGTTTATAATTTATTAATTTACGTTGTAATAACCTTGGCTTTTTCGGAGAAAATTTTGCAAAGATGTATGGCTGAGTCTAATTTTGCACAAGAAACTGATTATAAGCTGGGATTCACCTAATAACTGTTATTAAGTTAAGTTGCGTGCTACAAAGTTCAAGAACTAGAAGACTGACGTTCAAGGTCATTGCTAACTTGAAATCTTATTGGAATTTATACCTGGCTGCCTAAGAAAGAGGAGAATCTACCCTTAGGTGATCATTCACCTTGAAGGCAATTTATCATCTTAACTGTCTGGTTCATTGATGTCACTGCGTTTTTCCCAAGCTTAAGAACAGGACTTGAGTTAAATGCGCGATAAAAATGCGCCGTTGTGTAATAAATGCGATGTTTTATAGCGGCGTAAAAATGTACAAACGAGCGAAATGGATGAGAACCACAACCAGCTTTTATGTAGAAATAACACCTCTCTTGCCTGACTGTACGTGGAGTAGAAGTCACTCGCCTCGTAGGACCACGTGCACGAGATGCCGGCGCTTTTCTTCACGCAGCGCCCGAGCTCGACATCCTCGTGCGTCGTGTAAAGATTGGCGAGACATTCCTCGATATGCGGCCCTAGCCTTCGGAGAGTCTCCCTGCTGAGGATGATCCCGGGGCCACCCATGCAGAAGTTCTCATCGTTTTCCAAGGAGAGCAATCCGAACTCTTCGGAGTTCCCACGTCCAGTTTGGCCGATGAACCAAGGCTTGGAACTGTCCACAGATCGAAGAAGCTGCTGAAGTTTGTCGGTGCGTACGTAGACGTCGTCATCAGCGCGCATAAACCACTCGAAGCGTTCCAGGTAGTGGTCGTGGATGTACTTGAGCATGGTAAAACTCTTCTTCTGCGGTGGGTACACATCATCCACACCAATGAGCGGCACCAGAGGCAGATAACTGGAGGAAGAGTGCTCTGAGCTGAAGAAAACGATCTTGCCAGGAACTGTTTTTCCCCAGGTGTCGAAGACAGCTTTGGCACGGGTGTCGATATACTGCGCGGCTGTCATAACCCCCACGAAAATTAACTGGTCACCTGGGGAGTCCGAGGTCAGGGAAGAAGACGCCGAGGGTTGATCAATGTCCAGAAGGAGTCGCTTCGGCGAATCTACGAAGGCGCACAAGTCGCCTTCGCGTTTCATCAGGCTGGAGATGAGCACCCCGAGGACGACGCCCACGAGGAGGCTGAGAGTCTTTTTCCTCCGCGCCATACTCGTCGCATTCTTGCGCGCGAATCCGGGAGTTTCCAGGTCAAGGAGACGACACAACCGCAACCGCAAGCGCAAGCACAAAGGCAGATCCCATTACCATACAATCCAGTCTAATACGTGTATGTATTACCTACTTGTGTTGTAAGTCGTTTAGTTGATATTATTCAATTTAGCAGCGCGCCCGAAGCACGCCAATTGCAATAGGTTATCGCATTATTTACAATCTACAAACACTTGCCACGTTTATCGCGCGTACGCAATTATTCAGTTGGCTTCTAGGTTGGTTGGCATTCACAAATTAGATTTATTTATAGCGAATCACCGGCCCGGAATTGAATTCAATTGTTGAGTTAAGTTGAGTTGAGTTGTTGCTCACTTTTCACTCTATTTCCCGATATTACAATGTGCTCACTGGGGAAGCCTTTCGCCGATACAGGTTACATTACACGCGTAATCCAATCTGGAACTTGCGGCTCATCATTATCTAATCGCGATACGATCCGTGCACTTTGTCAACTACTGAATAAATATACAAACTTCCCAATAAAAAGGCAAACTTATCGGCTTTGTTTTTTAAGTAATGTAATAATATGTGTGTGCCGGCTTCTCGCGGAGAGCACGCGGTGACTGGCAGCGAGTTTATGCGAACGAGGACTTAAGCAACTTGGAAGTTGCGAGTGGAACGCGCATACCCGCCCGACAGACAGACACTGACCAGCCAAGATTATTCAGATTCAGCTGAGCATTGCTTCCTTCAACTTCGCGTCTTCTCCTCTTCGTGCGTTCGTTGCTTCGCTGCCGGCGAGGAAGAATCTTGTCCATCCACCTCTACCCCAGCCACTTTTTATATCTAGCTTCTATTTCACTTAAGGCACAATAAGACTTGTACTTAAAACTGTAAGAAACCGTAAAAAACGTATTGTAAAAAGTTCCATTTGAACTTTTAATACTTTAAGCTAAAGCTGTTTTAAAGTGCAATTGCGTGATTGAAATGATAACTTATGAAGTGACTTATTATGAAGTATGTACGTTGGTTCAAGATGAGCAACTTATACAACTTATCATGTTTAAGTACGTACGCGTGGAGGTGAAATACTACCGAAAAAAACAAATTGAGTGTTAGATAATGCTATTAACTGGTTGCGTATTCAATGAGCAAACGCATAATGAATATGCTCAAGGAAATTTTCAAATAATTATTGCGTAAGCATATTCACAGCCGAAAATATTATCATTTCGACAACGTCATCTAGGTATAAACGATAGAACATATGCGAAAATCTTCTAGAAATACCAAGAGGAGCTAAATATATCTCAGAGACTGCAAACTATCTGAGGTTCAGATTCAGGATCAGGCTATTCATTCATTTTTTCGAGTTCAGAGAGTTCAGTAATCTTTTTTTCATCTTACAATGCCCTTAGAAGTGAAGGCAAAAACAGCCGACGGTGACAAACACGGCTACGACGTAAATACCTTAGTCCCTCACAAAGGTAACATTTATAGTGGTGCTGACGATGGTCTGATCATTGTAAGTTATGTTTATTAAAATATAATACTGATTAGTTAGCTCTTGTTTTGATTTTTTGGTAGAAATGGGATGAGAATCTTAAGAAACTTGCGCAAGTTCAGGCGCATCCCTGTTCGATCTACTGCCTTACTGTCATGAACGATAAGGTGTATTCGTGTTCAAATGATGGCACTGTCAAGTCATGGTCAGTGGACCTCCAAGAAATCGCCACGATTCTTAAAGACGGTTGCGAGTTCTGGAAACTTGCAACCTCCAATGACATGCTTTTCATCGGCGATGATCAAGGAGCGGTATGTTTACTTATCATTCGTTAGTTTGTTCATAGTTTCGTAAAAATTTGTTTATTTTGACAAGATTCGCACGTTTAAAGACGATAAACCAATCGCTCGCTACGACCTTCTCGAAGGCATCAAAGATCTTGCCGTTTGTGGCATGATGATGTTCACCGGCAAAGACATTGACGTGACAGTGACGACCCTAGGCGAGGGTACGTAGTATTTATTACTAAATCGATCATATTACTGATGGATGGGTATTTCAGGAGTCAAACCCACTTTTGCAACGCGCAAAGTGATGCAAGGCCGGGCACCGTTGGCGCTCGTCGGTGACAAGTTTATTTTTGTCGATTTTCCAGCAACGGGCTTCACCGTGGTTGAAAATAGTCTGGAGTCTAGCTTTAAACAAATTGCCAGTGTGCAGGTACTTAAAAATTAGATCTTAGAAAAGTGCACCAAGTCTATGATGATTTTACGTTTTGTTTACTATTTTGGAACAGGGAGCACATGAAATGATTATCAATGCGTTGGCGGGACAAAGAGATCAACAAGGAGACGTGGTTTTCTATACTGGCAGTTGGGATAAAACTATTAAAAAGTGGAAGGTATCTGGAGGGGCTGCTCAAATGGTTGAAAGTGTAAATGTGGGTCATGTGGTTAACAATATGATTGTAGACTGCAACGGCGTTTTGTATGCTGGTTTAGGTGATGGTTATTTGATAAAAGTTCAATAATCGTGTGTTATTTGATTGTATATCAGTATTTAGTTATTATAAATGTATTTATTCATACTTTTAAAGTCAAACTAACGTATATTGCGTTTTAGTTTGAATAATTATAAATGTTAACTTTTAAAAAAGTTTGTAATAACTACTAGCGCCACTAGTGGTGTTGACATTAAACACTCGAAAACTCACGAATAGTTACGAACAATATTCAATATGGCCGGCGGCAATTAGCTGTCAACACAACAGTACACACGTATTGTATGCATAATCTTAAAACGTGCTGATTTTCTACGAGAAACGTAAATAATTGTGAGATGGGATCCTCTAGTCGGCACCGGGATCGTAGTCGTGATCGTGACAGGGATAAGTATCGGGAAAGAGACCGCGATAGGGACAGGGACCGTAGCGAACGTCGTGATAAGCGGCGTAGCAGCAGAGACCGCGACCGGGATAGGGATCGCGATCGTGATCGTGGAAATGATAGGGACAGAGATCGGGACCGCGAACGCGATCGTGGCCGGGATAGGCATCGGGACCGCGAGCGGGAACGTGACGTGGAGCGGCGGGATGGCCGGGAGCGTAGTCCCATTGCTGGCATCAACAATCCGCCGCCACAGGTGAAGAAGGAGAAAACTCCAGAACCTGACGGCGAAAAAATATTGGCAGAGACTCTTGCCACTATTGCGGCAACGCGAAATTTTGCGTCGTTGATAACACCGAAAACAGAAGATAGCAACTCCAATGATAACAGTACGTACATTATTTAAGATTATTGTCAATACGTACTATCATGTAAAATATTTCAGTTTCTGATGGAGATGAATCTAAAAATCGACGAAGACGGTCTCGTTGGGGTGGCAGTGAACATGATAAGATATTCATCCCTGGAATGCCGACCATCTTGCCAAGCAACTTGAACAAGGACCAGGAACAGGCATATCTACGTAAGTTTTTGACCCTGTTCACAGTTAGTGTATGTAAAACATGCTTAATTAAATTGTATGTACAATAGAAATTGATAGATTTGTTGTTGTGGTGGTAAGTAAAGTAATTAAAACTGTGTTTTAAAGACTCAAATAGCATTAAAATAGGAACTGACTTTTGCTAAATCAAAAAACATACGTACATAAATGGATAGGTGCTTTCTTGTGTGTAAGTATGACCTGGACCATGGATGTAATAATGATTTTTTCTAGCCTATCACTGCTAATAATACATTATCTAAAGTGAATTGTTTGCAGGCTACAGAAAAGAGCAATAGTTAAAGAAACACAGAAAAAACAGTTTCAAACAAACAGTGTTGCATTAAACGAATATTTTGAGAGATTATTCACTCTTTTTGCTAAGTCAACCACACACCCATATTTTTTGAATTTAACCAGACATATCTAACTGATGGGCTTTTGCCCTTCTCTAACCCGCTTTCTTTCAGTTCAACTTCAGATAGAAGAAGTCAGTCGCAAGCTTCGTTCCGGCGACCTCGGCATACCGGCCAACCCAGAAGAAAGGTGCTGTTGAGTATGATGATGATGAGAGTAGAGCGTTAATGCAACAACCGACGACTGCCAGTTGACACCAAGAGTGGTTTGCCATCGATAATCAGTCAGACAGACGAAATATAATTTTCTCTAAATTATATTTCTAACAAGTATCTTTCTATAAGGAATTCACCCGTATCAGAATATTACATACACTTAACATTATTATTCATTGAAATCCGTAATGAATTTTTCATATGTACATTCAAAAGTTGATTACAGATTTCTAAAAACACTACTGTTTCTAACACTAGTTGAAAGTTGAAATTTCGTTCTCATTTCGCATGTGCTGTGCGTATTTAAAAGACTTTTAAAGGACCTTAAACTGATCAATTTCTTTGCAGCTAATTTACGTAATTAATGAAATAATTTTCTTGTAGGGAAAATTAATTCTAATCAAATTTTTAATTACACAGGTCGAGAATCACAATAGAACGAACGAAAGAAACAATATTTTGAATCGTCGACTACGCCGTCACACGAATGCTTCTTGAGCTTTAAAACATTTTCTAGAATTCAGACCAGACAAACTTCTCAATATTGTTTCTCGTCAGCCGATAGTAGCAATAATTCAAACGAAATTCAATTTTTTATATCATTTTCAGTTTTAATCTTTACCTTTAGTTACTTAATCAAACGATATTATCTTGCAGACAAATTTTAATCTAAACTTTTATATAATTGTAAGCGCAAATACATGCAAGCATGGCCCTCACTTACCATCAAGTCACCAACACCCTGTGTTGTCTTGATGTCGAAGCACGGGCGCTCGAGGTGCAAATGCTAACGAAATCCCATTTGTTTTCTCGGCAGGTCCCCATCGCCCGAGCCGATTTACAGCAGTGATGGTAAGCGGCTGAATACGCGTGAATTCCGCACTCGACGTAAGCTCGAGGAAGAGCGCCATAATCTCGTGTTGAAGATGCAAACAATCAATCCGGATTTCAAGCCGCCCATCGACTACAAGTAAGTGGGTGCCATTTTTTCGCGCAGCATTTTATAACTAATCTGCGTTTACGATTGTTCAGGCCGCCAGTGATTCGTGTCAGCGATAAGGTTATGATACCACAGGAAGAGCATCCGGAAATCAACTTTGTCGGCTTGTTAATTGGACCACGTGGAAACACCTTGAAAAGTACATATACCTCTCTTACTCAAAATGTCTACTATAATCCTGTATTTTTTTATTGAAACTTTAGCAATGGAGAAAGAAACAGGTGCCAAAATTATAATTCGTGGTAAGGGTAGTGTGAAAGAAGGTAAAGTTGGTCGTAAGGACGGACAACCCCTGCCTGGAGAAGACGAACCACTACATGCGTACATCACAGCGACTAACCCTGAACATGTCAAGAAAGCAGTCGAAAAAATCAAGGAAGTCATCAGGCAAGGCGTTGAAGTGCCGGAGAATCAGAATGACCTGAGGCGAATGCAGCTGCGGGAACTTGCTCAACTCAATGGTACACTTCGAGAGAATGACGGCATGCGCTGTAATAACTGCGGCGCCTCTGATCACAAATCCTGGTTGTGTCCCGATAAGCCAAATGTCACTAATAATATTGTATGCTCGAGCTGTGGCGCTGCAGGTCACATCGCGCGAGATTGTCGCCAGAAACGACCGGGTCTTGGTGGTCCTCAAGCGGCCGGCGAAAATAACAAGATTGACGAGGAATACATGTCTCTCATGGCTGAGTTGGGCGAAGGTCCACCGCCAGATTTCATGCGCAATGGCGCTGCTCAGAATGGTAATGGCACCGCTGCCCCCAAACGCCCCACCATGGGTCTATTTGATCATCAAGGTCCGCAGCGATCAATTATGCCACCGGCTATGACTGGCCAGGCAATGATGCAGACTATTCAAGGCATGCAGCCGCCTCCATGGGCTAGCGCTGCGATGCCCCCTTGGCAACCAGGCCCGCCTGGCATCATGCCGCCACCACCCCCACCTGGCGCATCTAGTCCCCCACAAATGATGTCGTGGATGCAACCCCAGCCGGCACAGCCACCTCCACCGGGTGCTTCTAACGGTATGATGTCTCCTCCGGACACCATGGGTGGCTGGCAACCGGCGCCATATGTTTGGCCCCCCGGCGCGTGCCCACCTCCGCCGCCACCAGGTATTGACATGACGAGTCTCTTAACTGCGCCTCCGCCGCCTCCTCCGGCATCTTCATAGATATTTGAAGAAAGAAACTAAATAATATTTTTATTTCATTCATTTTATGATGTCAACTGAAGAAACAAATGACACAACACATTACGAAAGCAAACCCAACGGTAATGGTAATAATGGTAGTGTTGGTTTAGTCGAATTATCAAACAAAAGTATGGATCAATAATGAGTGACTTTTTGCTAGCAATGATGTTTACCGGTGTTGTCTTTACAGCAGCGCGTTATGTATGTGTATCGTATTCTATTATATCAAGCCAACATTACAATGCACATTGATAATCGACTATGAACATTTAATCAATATTGGGCGACCATATACAGGTACTAAATTGACCTGTGTCCATAACTGTAAAGATGGCGATATTTACGAGTCACAAAATACGCAAGCAATTCACTTAATTCTTTATTAGGTGCTTGTTTTGATTTCACAAAAATCAATATCCATATGTAACAAAAGGTTTCATATTAAACTCCTTAATTAATCTGCTGCGTTGGGCGCTGCTTATGAAATCACTTATCACATAAATTTAAAAATTGATAAGTATGCGATGATCGGTGTTTTTCGATTATTAAAAAGGCACACTTTACTTTAATAATATTATTAAAACTTTGATTTTCGTTCACGTCCTAGTCGCTTATTGTTAGGCCTTCGGTATACGCAGTTTGAAGTAACATTAAAAAATTCAACCAACCATCGATCGATATGCATAGAATGATATTTGAATAAATAATACGCTTGTAACGGTGATCCACGCGTGATGCATCGATAGATAAAAAAATTGACTATGATAGAGAGGCGTACATACAACAAACGCATGAATACACGCAACTTCTACTGCGTTCCGTAAATAATTGAGCAAATCCCGCTTTGTGCTGCTACGAGTAGCGCCGTGTGTGTTGCAAGGTGCTGATAAAGTGCTACAATCAGTCGCGTTCCCCGGACCGCGGAAAGCACTCGCTTTAATTGACCGAGTAAGAGGTCAGCGGGTCGAAGGTTTTTATATTCTCTGCGCGCTTTATGCTCCTGTATCCCCAAAGTTTCATGGCTTCCACGCAGTTCTCCTCGATGTATTGTATTTCTGAGACGTTCAAATCAGTGCGCCAGTGGAAGGGCGCGCTGCGCGAGTTCCTAAATGTACTACTTACGCCCCCGATATTGGATCGAGTATGCGAGTCCAGGAAGTTGTTGACGTCTTCGTGGAAATCCAGGCCGAAAAAGTCAAGGAGATCCTTACTCATAACGAACGGGTTCAGAGATAAGTCCTCGTAGCGTATCACTCTGTAATTAATTAACACGTACAAACATGGTTCTCATGTTGACAAAGGCCTTGAGCTAAGAAAAAATTAGCAACGTGAGAATGCGCGATTGTGATGGATTTTTAATTACGAAATTGCAGCAAGGACGTACCTGAAGGTGTTTGGGTATTTTTCCAGCAACTGTACGGCCGCACTGTAATCAGACACCATATCAGCACATAATAAGTTAGGACTCTCGCAGTCTTTGTTTCCTGGACACCAATCTCGATGTTTTCGTGACTGCAGCGTTCCTCTTGGATCACGCACAAGAAGTACAACCCTAACATTTAACCTACAAATCCCTAGACTTAATTTCATTATTGTCTAATATTAATAGTTCTTACGTCTCATCCTTAAGAAGCTCTTCGGCGAGCTTCACTCTCAGGCGGACGATTTTCATCATTTGAAAGGGGAACAATTTACAAAAATCATTCAGGAAAGCTGGCTCCCAGCAGATGTGAGCAGGATCACAGCGTGTCCATAGCCGTACATTATGCTTGAATAAGTAATCATGCGTCTGTCCATATTCCAGATAATGCTGCATCTCCGTATAATCACAGTTGAGTAAGTTTTTCAGCGCGGTGATGGCCGATTCGGCCAAAGGTGGGCCGCGAATTTGGACAATGCCGTAGTCTAGCAAAGGCTCATAATGGTAGTAGGTGCCAGGAACGGCGTTGAGGACATCGCCTAGGAAGGTTGATCCCGATCGCCAAGTGGTCACGATGATGCTGCGCAACGGCTTGCCTCCCGTGATCATCGTGTAGTCTTTGAGCCCACCGCCATCTGGAAATTTGTAGTCTCTGGTCTCTTGTTCAATGAAGAATTTCTGACGGTACAGCAGCTCCCGTTCGAGTGGGCTGCCTGAGAGGTTGAAGAGATAATCATCGACGAGGTTCAACTCGTTGAATCGTGGACGCGGCAGCAGCGTTTTCTGGCTGTAGGAGAGGATCAACAGCACGCAGAAGATGGTGATGCAGATGAATCCAACGAGGTTGATGCGCTTGATCATTGTGTAATAATGCTCTTCTCTTACATTCTTAGTACTAGTCTAAAAGCAAGGGAAACGGCAATGCAAAAAAGCACAAAGCTGAGGCGAGACTCACCTTAATTCATTGCGTTGCGTGCAGTAAGTTAGTAATTGAAATAGGACGGTCTTGAGTCTTTATGATTGTACGGCATTCTTCAATTGTACTTGAAACGCAGCAGAGCGCAATTGATCGCTGAATGGCACATATGCTAGGCGACAATCTTCAGTGTAGAGGAATTCGCCTGCGAGACAACTTGACAGTGCATTGCGGTGAAGGCGAAGAGTGAATGGATCGCGTTCATCTATTCGCTAGCTCAGCGCGGCGATAATTGATGCCCAATCGCGAAATAACACTGCAGTAATGTGAGCGATGATCGTTCTATTGAATGATGAAAAGGCTAGGCGGGGACGGTCGTCAATGTTACTGCGATCGCGTTCAACGCATTACTGCGCTCTTAATGACGCCTTCAATCCTTTAATACATCAACCAACTCCCCCTACTCAATTCATACTCACTAGGACAACACAATAGTAAAATGTAACACTGAGACATTATCCCGAAAGGACATACTTTTTCCACACAATTTTCATTTTTTATGCCATAACCTCAACAGATGAAGTATCGATCAAGAAATAAGGTGTGTAATAGCAAATAACCCTAGTAGCAAATATTTTGAAACTTTGTAATAAAACTAAAAACTTCTTAGGGTAATAAATGATCATGAGACATTATAGAATATTATAAATAACTAGATAAGATAAGCAACTAATCTAAAGTTTTCCGCTGTCAGGGTGACATGAAGTTTCAAACGTCTTTAACGAATACCACACAACAAAATAGGAAAATTCGATGATTTTAAGAAACCTTGCAAAAATTTGACGCCCTAGTTCTTACGTAGCATGACCAACACCAGTCAATCAATTACATAACAGAATCATCGAATTATTATGGTAACTCTCTGTATTCATATTTATTTTAAGTTAACGTCATTAAATCGTGTTATTAGGAAAGAACTACCAACGGTGCACACGCATTTACGACCTGCAAGTGCGCTGGGAAACCAGCAAAGTCATTTTTTCTTTCTCCAGTCTATGTGAAGCACACTGAACCTAAACAACTCTTCCTTTCCGATTCGGATTGCTCACAATCTCAGCAGACAACGCCATTGCAGTCGAGAAGCGATGCTCGTGATCCATGTTCAGGCACTTGCTCCTATTCCTGCGAAACGTACACACAAACATCCAAAACTATAATAGAACTTGCAAAGATAGAACAAAAACTTCTGCATGAAGTGAAGAAGCGCTTGGACAAAATAGACGATAAATTGAGCACTGATAGCTCGGACGCTGAACCTGATATTAAAGAAAATCGATTTCAGCCTGAAGAACAACTAAAGAATACCAAGGATGAGCGCCTACATCAATGGGTTGAGCAAGTCAAACCTAACTCTCAGGAGACTAACGAAAGCAACGGTATTGTTAAACCCAAAGCGTGTCAAAAGCGTTGTAAAACATATTGTACAACACATATCACGTCGTTTCATAATCTGATTAACTTAAGAGATAATACTTTAAAAATTGGTGATGTGCCTTCTTTGCATGCAGATAAACTTAGCAGAAACAGTTCAGAATCAATTTGCACCAGAGACAAACGCAAACCACAGATGGCTTTCTGGCACTCGCAAGTTCAACATTGTCCTTTAATATCCTCAAATCGGTGTTCAACTGCCTATAACCACGGAGTAAATGTTTGTGACAAAAGTGATTCCCCGCTTCCAATTCCTTTCACTTTATCAGAACCCTTAAAACCGACTTATAAACCAACAGTTAACTTAAACAGGAATAGAAACTTCATAAGCATGCGCAGTCAGTCATTAGTAGATTGTAAAAGAACACGAGTTTTGAGCGCCAACGTCAAGCAAGTTCAAAATAAACTACCTCACAACACAGTGAATAAAAATTGTCATGCGCATAAGAACTGTCCAAGCTCACCCCCAGACAATGACATGTGTGCACCCATGACAGGGGTAGGTCCTCAACGTCCCCTAAGAGTTCCCCATCGAAAATGTGACGCAAGTTCCTTCATGTTCCCTACGTTGAGCTCCGAGCAGAAATCTTTAAAACAACAAGTAGACAGCGTGAAACAACTTATGGGAAGCAAGTTCAGAAATGGGTCTTTTATGCCGTGCGCGAGTAAGACCAAGCCCTATCCACATGGCTTGAAAGTACGGGTAGTGCGCAGTGAAGACATTTGTAATTCGCAAAGAACCTCGAAAGAGTTCCAAGATGCTGAACTTGAAAAGATCCACGTACAGAGTACATCAACGTTAATCGAGTCAAGCACCTCAGGAGAGCATTGTCTCTTCCTGGTGCTGAGTAGGATAAAATCGTCGGACTTCAACACTGCTCTTAAAGGCCTTGCCGAGATCATTGATATGGCACGGCACCTTTCAGCCGAAGTGATGATGCCCTACATGACCTTGATAAACCAACGCTTGCTGGATCTCCTCAAGAGCCCGCGGTCACACGTGGCGCGCACGTCCTGTCAACTTGCAGGACACTTCTTCGAAGTGATGAAACTCACTCGCCGACCAGTAATTCTTATCTTAACTTAGAACCACAGCAACAACTTGAATCATGACTAACACTTGTAGGAGTTTGACGATATTGTGAACACCCTGCTGTACAAAACCGCCGACGCGAATAAATTCATCCGGCAGGACGCCAACGTTGCCCTGGATGCCATGGTCACCCATATACCCACCTTCCATGCTATACGCTCAGTGTGCTCCAAGGGCCCCACACATCGCAACCCCCTCGTGCGTTGTGCCACCATCCGATTGATCATTTGCTCAGTGGTCATCGCTGGCCCCAGAACCATAATGCACCACGCTCAACACGACGCCACCAGAAAGCGTATTATCGAAAATCTTATTTATTTTTTAGACGACAAAAACGGAGATACCAGGTGTGTATTTACATCCTACAGGTTTTTAATTAATCTCCTGAGGATTTATTCTAGAAAATATGCGGAGCGTTTATACAGAATACTTTATAAGGAAGGATCATTTGATTATTACGTGAAACGGTACTTGAATCGCACAAAGATGGACGCATTGCACGCTGCTATAAAAAGCATCAATAAAAATTTAATCTGACGACAAACTAAAAAAGGAACAAAGCAATCACAACAAGTAGTTAAATGCATTCTATTTCAATTTCTTTAGAAGTGATATTACAGTTGCTTAGTACTATTGCGCGTTTAAATCCCAAGAGGGCGCAGTGTGTATTGCTACAGAATTTTTATTACGAACACTATTGTGCAACTTTCTCTAAGTGTGTAAAGACAACTCTTGATAAAGTGCGTGTTGTGTTGTGTAATTGTTGGCACTGTTAGAAATCTTCGCGTTTCTAGGTGAGATTATTCGGTATTACGTATTCGAAGATGGTAAGTCACTGCTAGAAAGTGGGCTTTGAAGTGTTTCGGGAATTTTGTCCTATTAGGTTTGCCTGCAGCAAGAAAGGAAGGAATGCGTTTAAGATAATGCGGTTCCGGCGCGGTACTGGCAATCAGTTAGCATCGAAATATAACATAACATCACACAAATAGCCAGCGCTGGATGTGCGGGCGACCGACGGCGCCGACGACGACGGTCAATCTCCGTGCGCGAAAACAGTCGAGCGGAGGCTGGCCCGCTGCGCAAGGAGCTCAGCAGCGGTGCGCCGAGAAGGTGAAAGAGTAAAAATCGTGCATGCATGCAGATATCGCCGTGCGTCGCGAAGGAGCCGACCGACCGAACGCACAAAGACTTGCTCGGTCGCCCGTTCGTCAAGTCAACTCAACTCAAGCCAAGTAAAGTGAAGTTGGTGCGGTGCGCTTCTGCCTCATCCTGCACCGTGAGTGAGTGCGTACCTCGTAGAACATAAACTTACCGCACAGTGCGAAAACAAAGCACAGCAACTGAACGTCGCGTCAAGTGAAGTCAAGCTGTAAAGAAGGTGCGGTGTGTACGACTCAGGTCGGAGTCGTGTCACCCAGATTCTTGCATCAGTTGGTTCGCGACATATGTGCGACTGGAAGCGCAAGAAGCTGGACGCCATGCACGCAAGGTAATTCCGGCACAGGAACCCAGTGTATCGAACGAGTCGAAACAAACAGCTTGGAGAAGGGAAGGGACTTGCGATGGGCTTTTCCACGAACCTGCAGGGACGCAGCGCGCACGAGGCGCTGCTGGTGCGGCAAGACGCTGAGCTGCGCCTTCTCGAGTCGATGAAGCGTTGCCTCTCGGCGAAGGTGCGCTGCGACCGCGAGTATGCGCTTGCTTTGAGCGCCGTCGCGACGCAAGGGATGAAGCTGGACCGGGGCGACGAGCTGGCTGGCAGCGTCATCGCGACCGCCTGGCGCCACATGATGGAGGAGTTCGAGTGCGCCGGCAGGCTCCTCAAGCAGAACGCCGATCTCATCGAGACCAAGACGCTGGATGCTCTTAACACGCTCCACGTGGAGAAGCGAAAGGCGCGCAAGCATTACCAGGAGGAGCATGCTCGTATCGCTCAGCAATTCACACACGTAAGTCGCAGGAAATCTTGATACCATCAACATAACAAACATATCTAGGAATAGGCATAGACATAGGCAGTCCTATTAGATCAGCAACAGAATTATACATATTGAGTATAGTCTACTCGAAAGGAATCGAATCGTGCAAACTTTTGTGCACATTTACAATGAAAGCATTCAAGCGAGCAATTCAATGATATTCAAAGCAAATTCAAAGATAAGACTGACTGCGCGACAACGTCACCTGAATGTTATTGCTGATTGTGAGTGCGTTTCACGTGATTGCAGGCCGCGGTATTGTTTGTTATCACTACCGTCGCATTTTAATAACACTGTACTGTGTTCGTGCCTAGGAAAATTTCATTTCGAGCTCTAAATATTTTTCATCATACTGGTACATAGATGGAAATGTCGCTAGTTTACAGGCAGCACAGGTGCGTGAGTAAACTACAACGAGGCTCAGCAGGCGCACCTACTTCTGACTTCTTGCTGCTAAAAGAAGCTAAATGAATGCATTAATTGAACCCGAGATCAATTAGTTGAACATTGCAGCAATTGCCTGCCGGTCTGCTGCTCGCTTTGCATATGTAAAACTAGCAAAGCAAATTGGTGCGCAATCATTGCGCTAATGCAGCTGCGAATTTATCGAAACGCGTACAAACTGACTGACGAGAGACTATAAATAAAATTCAAAGCAATCGCAGTGAATTCAGCGCGTTGCACTTGTTTTCCCGTGCAGCGCGCATTAGAAATGAATAATATAAAGTTCGACATAAAAATGCGCAACTGGCTCTCACTGCCTAGCATGGCAAGGCATGAAATGGCCGGCTTGGCTCAGCTCAGCTCTGCAGTCTGTGGGACAAGAAACAAAGTCAATGAACCGCAAACCGAACAAACACAACACGCAGTGAACGGTTCTCATGTCCACGTAGAAATGAAATACATGTCGTACCATCATGTCCTGTCCACCTCTCTGTACACACATAACAATAACAAATTGAAAATGCAATGTCTGTCTTCTGTTTCCAGCTCTCCGAAGACGTCACACGCAAGAAGACCGAATACCAAAAATACCTCGAAGTCTACAAGTTGATGCGCTCGCGCTTCGAGGAACACTACGTTAAGTGTGAGTAATTAGCCTGGTCGAAAGGTTAACTGTAATTAAATCAAGGACATTTTCATTGTTGCTGCTCGGACCGTTAGCCGGGCGTGGTGGTAGGAAGCTGGACGAGACGCGCGACAAGTACCAGAAGGCTTGCCGTAAGCTTCATCTCACACACAACGAGTACGTCCTCCTCCTTTGCGAGGCCTCCGAGTTCGAGAAAGACTTCCGCACGGTGCTTCTACCAGGTCTCCTCGAGCACCAACAAACCGTGCAGGAGGCGTTCATTGCCTCGTGGAAGCAAATCCTGCAGGAGGTCGCCCAGCATTCGGATCTCTCAGCGGATAAGTTCCGGGATGTGTACAAGCGCCTGGCGTCCAGTCTGGAGGCGGTGCAGCCGTGCGATGAATACAACGGGTTCATGGAGAAGCACAAGACGGCGCCTCCTGAGCCTGTCAAGTTCACCTTTGATGAGTCCTTGGTGGAGGACTCTGCTGGAAAGCTGTTGCCCAATGAGCTGACCGTTGATAATCTGACGGTCGAGTGGCTGCGGACCAAGTTGAACGAGCTGGAAGCCAGCATTAAGGAGAGTCAGGAGAAGCGCGCGTTGCTTATGCCAAACACTGATGCACTGGCAAATGGGAAGATGGAGACCCTCAGTCGGAATTCGCAGGCGCCAACGGTGGAGAGCAACAAGAAGGAGTTGAACGAGCTCAAGTGCATGGAGCGGAAGATGCTCAAGCAGACGGAACTGATAAAGTCGGCGCTGAACGAGCTCGGATGCGAAGAGGTGCCTTCAGCCTTGGATCTCTCCATTGACAGTTCGGCAATAGGATATAGCAATCCAACAGAACAGGTAGGCAAATCTTATATGGGAATAAGAAAGCATAATGGTGGTTGGGATTTGTGGTATGTAATCTATTGTATTTGGTGATGGGATAGGGACATAGCGCACATGGTAAACACAAGCATAAACACAGGCACATGTTTGCGAGCCTGTTGCGCAAACCTTTTCGGCGGAAGTCGGCACCTTCGTCACCTGTGGCACCGCCGCGGCATCGTGTACGAAGGAGCTCGTCGGCACAGAGCGAAGGATGCGACCCTGTATGATATGTTTCTTGATTCTGCTTGTTTGGATGCGCTTGTGCTTGTGTTCGTTCATAGCACGCTACTTTTATTTTCCTTCGCATTCGCTTGATTGTTTCTCTCGCATGCGATGTGGTGTGCGACTAACCTAATCTAATATATTTCACTTTCAGGTGTCTCTGAGTGTGAATAAACCGCTGGTAGACGAAGAATGGTTTCACGGTGTATTACCGCGCGAAGAAGTCGTCCGACTGCTGACGCAAGAAGGCGACTTTCTGGTGCGTGAAACCACACGCAACGATGAGTGTCAAACCGTGCTGTCTGTCTGTTGGGGCGGTCATAAACATTTCATCGTTCAAACAACTATAGAAGTAAACAATAAGAAATGACGTTCGTTGTAATGCAATGGAATTAAATTGATGTTATTTCAGGGGCATTATCGCTTTGAAGGTCCAGCGTTTCCCAGCATACGGGAACTCATCCTGTATCAATACAGCAGTGGCCTCCCTGTCACTGCTCGTTCGGGAGCCACTCTTTATAAACCTATCCCAAGGGAGCGGTGGGAACTCAACAACGACGACGTTATCCTCCTGGATAAGATAGGCCGCGGCAACTTCGGCGACGTGTACAAAGCGCAATTGAAGAACAGTCAGCAGGAGGTGGCAGTGAAGACTTGCCGAGTGACATTGCCCGACGAGCATAAGAAGAAGTTCCTCCAGGAGGGACGCATCCTCAAGCAGTATGACCATCCGAATATCGTAAAGCTAATCGGTATCTGTGTGCAAAAACAGCCCATTATGATCGTCATGGAGCTCGTGCCCGGCGGGTCTCTGCTGACGTTTCTGCGCAAAAAGGCTGGCATGCTAACTGAGTCCCAGTTGATGAACATGTGTCTGGACGCAGTGGCAGGGATGCGATACTTGGAGTCGAAAAACTGCATCCATCGCGACTTGGCCGCGAGGAATTGCTTGGTGGGGTATGCGAATGTGGTTAAGATTTCTGACTTTGGCATGTCTCGCGAGGAGGAGGAATATATTGTGTCGGACGGCATGAAACAGATACCCATTAAGTGGACTGCACCGGAGGCTTTAAATTTTGGTACGTGTACAAAACTATAATAAATAAAAAGAACTTGACAGTGAGTGGTTATGCATAAATTTGCGCAGGTAAATACACGTCTTTATGTGACGTATGGAGCTATGGCATTCTCTGTTGGGAAATCTTCTCGCGCGGCGGCACGCCTTATAGCGGGATGAGCAATTCAAAGGCGCGCGAAAAGATTGACGCGGGGTATCGCATGCCCGCGCCTGAGAACACTCCCGACGAGATGTACCGGCTGATGCTG
Organism: Aleochara bilineata; assembly: GCA_003054995.1. NCBI lineage: Eukaryota > Metazoa > Arthropoda > Insecta > Coleoptera > Staphylinidae > Aleochara > Aleochara bilineata. Next base: position 62,851 of record NBZA01009742.1, on the reverse strand, counting down.
CGCTGCTGGGAATACAGTCCTGAGAAGCGGCCCAACTTCGAGCAGATCTACACGGTCGTTGATACTTTATGTGCAGTCTACCGTTCGTCCTTCTTATAGACCGTAAGTATGTGTAAGTATAAGAGATATGTATGTAAGTGTTTTAAACATTTCGAAAGCGTATTTTTAACGAATCTTTGTTGTTATTCCTGTGATTATTGACGATTGTATAAGATACAAGAGCGAAACACATGACTTGAATGTGCCTTATATAAACAAATATGCATATTTATTCGAATGTATTATATTAGGATGTGTATCATAGGCGGAAATACATGTTACAAATTATCACGTTTGTCTACCTACAGCGGTGGTGAGCGAGGCCAACGACTCATCCGCAAATCCGATGACTACTGACCTTCGATGATGGTGTATGTATTTCTTTGTTATTTTCTTCTGACGATCTGACAGCCATCCACTCAAGGTATGCTCCTTATAAGTAAAGCTTGATCAATTCGTCACTTACCGCAGACGGCGTCAACACGCCAAGGTCGGTGAACAACAGCGTAATGTAAATCGGCGGCGTATAATCGACGAGCGATTGAGTCGCATTGTCTTTTCGCATCGTTGGTGTATACTGTAAAAGTAAAAACAATGAATGGTCAATACGCGCTTGCGTTTAGCTGGTGATCACCCATTAGCGACATACTTTGTATTCGATGGGGATATCACTCTGACTTAAGATGTACAACCGCGAGAATTTGAAGCTTTCGGTGAGGACGTAGAATGGCTTGTTCATTTCCTTCGCGCATATCGCCATGGCGTACGTGCCGATCTGAAAGAAAGCGCATTCATTTCAAAATGAATCGATGATTTATACTGACGACCTATACTTTGTTAACTATTCCGCCACTTTCTACCACACTCTCGGCGCCCACCATGACGAAGTCAGCACTTTCCATGAAATACCCAATAGCTGCGTCCGTAATCTCCACTGTTGTAATACGCGCATCTTGTAACTCTTTCACCATGCGACTTCCACTGCCATCCGAATTTGTTACATAGACCAAGAACTTTTTCCTTTCTTGGGCTGCTTTTTTCATTGCCAGTAGTACAACCCTTGAGGTTGAGTGAGTTAATATTTTCTACAAGCAAATTTTAGAAGTGGTTTATAGATGACGCAATATTCCTCAAAATTACAGATCCATCTAGAATGAATTTCATTGCCAAATCTGCTATTGTTTTCCTAGCAGTGTTCAGTTTTTCTAGGAAAATCTCTCCTCTTTCGGTCATTTTCCTAATACATTCTTCAATTGGCCCTGATTCTTCTATCAACGTGATAAAGCGGATGAACAGTTCACAACCAGATGTAATGGCAGCTACTGGGTGGTCGGTCGATTTCATTGCTTCAATGGCAGCTTTAAGCTTAGCAGGTACTTCTTGTAAAGTTTTATCTACGAATAATTATTATATGACACGTAGATTCATAAGGCAGTATTTAATTAAGCTTACATTTAGAAAGCTTAATGATTTCCAACAATGTCTTAATCGCTGCTATGCCGACAGAAAGGTCCTCGTCATTTTTAATTATATTTAAGAACAAATCTAAAATTTAAATGTTAAGTTACAAAAGGTTATACATTTTATTTACCTTTTGCGTTAGCCATGTCGGTTTTAGAAGTGTGGGACATGATAAAATTGGTATATTAGTGCACTTCAATTTTGTTTCTATGTTTTTATTGTAAATAATTATATATTTCTTAATTTTCACATGTGATATTGAGATTATAGTTAAATTGTAGAAGCTGAACCTTCTAAAGATTGATGACGCGCCACCTATGGTTTGTGTTTTCAATACAAAGCCTTAATAAATTTAGTAAATTGTAGTGTTTTCGATAACTAACGCATCAAGTGTTGATTCTTATTATCTTAGTTTTGTCTATGGATTGGTTTAATTTAATCTTTGTTCGTTCATTTCAGTGGCGCCACTGTAGCGCCGATTCGTGGATTTTCGACAGTCGTGTCATCCGTGCGGTCGTGTGAGTTTCTTGCGAGTCGGTCGGCGGTGTGCGGTTGCGTTACGTTCGCCTTCGGTCGAGGAGAGTGTTTGCCTTTTTGTGTTGCCGTGCGCACCAAAATTGTATATTCGTGGACATTACACGCCTGTTTATAATTCGGATTACATTCAGCAGCAAGAAGTAAGTAGCCATTTGCTTTAATCTGCGAGCGTTGTCTGGCGTCGTCGCTGCTTTTAAAGATGGTGTCCGGATTGCACAAGGCAAAAGGCGCAAGGTGCACTCACTCGCGCTGACTACACATACATACGGTCGGCCATTTTCCTCATGAGTCAAATAATACGAAATATCCAGGCACACGCTGCATGATCAATGATGACGAATTTCCCCCGATAAAGTTAATACATCTCTCTGGATTGTTCTAGAATACGCGAGATAGCAATGCCTATTGCTCGAACGCGACAATTAGCAGCTCTTTGTACTTGTATTAACTTAATGCGAAAAAACACTCGACAGCGACTAATACTAGATTTTGGATAAAAAATACACTTAGTTATTTGGTTAAGTCTACATGTACATGCGGTGGTCATTATTTAATATAGCGTTATTGTAGGGAGATATTGTTAATTGCCATTGTTAGTTGTTTGACTTGGATTGTTGTTAGTTGCCAAGGCACAAGTTGGGTTGCTTGAAGTTGACATATGATTATTGCATACTCATTCAAGACAGAGAATAAGAAACAGAAACTGCAGAAAGTGGATGAATTTGAATACAAGTGAATCATGAATTTCCCAGATACGTGTGTCACATGTTCGATGTAAAAATGCTTTTCGGCTTTACGGTGCGTACAGTGGGGTGAGTGACCTTGGCGTCCTCCATGTGGCAAAGCCCCCTTGTTAATACATACTAAGCTCGCGCGCGATCCAGAAAAGGTGATCTGCGTGTCAAGACTCGCTTTGTTTCAATTTGTGCGATTATGAAAAAAGAAAAGCAGAAGTGAACTGAACTGCATTGACTGGCTGAGGTGAAGGAAAGGTGGGCACCCTCAGTTGTTTGTGTTGTTTTCTTTGCGAAAAAAGTGCTTTGTGTGCATCTGCCTGTGATGGGAATATACGTACGGGCTGAATACATGTGATGAGCGATGTGCGCTCTTGGCTCATAGCCCACCTGACACAGTCGGCCAGGACAGACATCCGGTAGTGAATGATGTGCCCAGTCGGCGCGGCGGAATAGGCTAAATATATTTCGTAACAAAGAGCGCGGTGGAGTGCGTCGTACGAAGGAGTCAACCGAGTCGCAGCGTAGATTGGTTTTGTTTTGGCTGCTGCTTCTGCTGTTGTTGGATGGACGAGACGTCACAAGTGCGCAGTATTTGCATGGTGCATGCACCACGCGTGTTGAGTGTGTACGACGGACGAGTGTGCTTGTATGTACACACTGCGACCTCCGCGCGGTCGTCGTATCATCGTCATCAGCCGTAGCCGCGCGACCTTTACATCTCGCCAAACACGCATGCATTGCACACTCGCGCCTCGCCGCGCACAACAGCTGATTATGAGTTTGGCACGTTGAATGTGCCGTATCATACCATAAGTGTAAATTATAAATTTAACCACCAGCCGTGCGGAAGAGGTGACTGCGCGAGCTACAAAAACAGCTGCAAAGTATTTATTTTTCCGCGGAAGTATTTATTATTTTTCCGCACATACCTACTCAAAATATATTTCTGATCTGATGCTGCGCATTTGTTTCCATTCTTTGTTTACTCATTTTGTTATTGTTTTTGCTGTATTCTTTACTTTTACTTAATTTGATTTTGTTCGCTTTTATTTTCAATGAATCGGAACCATATATACTTTAAGATTTTGAATTTTTTTTCAAATCACGCCAGCCATCTTGTCAGTGGCGCTCAGTTCGTTTCTTTATTCACGACGACTGGCGAGTGTGTGCGCTTGCGCTGCGAGTCATACACACAGGCTTCGTGCATCGTGCGCGCTCGTGGACGACGTCAGTCTGCGAGTGAGTTTGTCGCTGGTAAGTTGGGCGCGCCTAGGAGCTCTATCTGGCATTCAGTCAGTAGTCTCCTTCTCATCGTTATTTGTTATTATTGTTGATTCGTGACAGCGAGTGCGAGAAGCAAAGCAAACCAAAGCAGCGCTGTCATAGACGCAGACATAGTGATAGCGATAAACGCTTAACAAGTGCATCGTTTTGTGCAGTGTGGACATTGTACTTGCACAAGCAATTGAAATTTGGTGGGTGAGATTGCCAATTGCGTTTTTGGTCTGGATTTAATGCGATTCCATTCAATTGGATTGGATTGTTGCGTCGCACACTAAAAGAAAGCCAAGCAACGCAAAGCGAGAAACTTGGAGGTGAACAAGCAAGCAAGCGAGTCATAGTGAACGAGTGATTTATCAGCTGTTTGCTTGCCTTGCGCACATGCCTTGAGATTGCAGAACGCCTACCTCTTATCTATCTGTAAGTAGACTATTGCACATTTGCACAAGAAGTTAATAAGTTTATTTATTGCGTCCACGAAACAAACATACAAACGGGCACAAGAAATGGCTTGTACAGTGTGCGGGTCGGGTCGGCGGCCTTGCGAAAGCGTTTCTATTGAAATTGAAATCGTCGGTGCAACAGCAATCAACCTACTCCTAGATGGAACAAAACACGCCGTTGCCGCGACGAGTGACGTCATGCTCTTTATTTATTATTGCTATTTCATACTTGCATTGCATGTGTGTGCATATGCGTTATCATGTTGTTTAGTTCATGTATATTTGTTCGTTTATTTGCGCAATGCAACCGTGAAATGAATGGCGAGCATGACTCATCGTCTTGTGACTTCTTTGTGCCCCGTGAAACATATTATATAGTGCATTGGTGAAAGAATTCGGGGCTTGTTTCTTTAATAGTTAGGTTAGTTGAGGTGATATGCAACTGCGTGCACATCGCAAGGTCATTATTACATTGGCGGAATTCACGATGGTGACGTGTCTAGGAGGAACTTGCGTTTCATTTCATTGTGGAGTACATAGCGAAGTGTTCGGCGTGACGTCACGACCTCGTTTCGGTGCTCATTTCTCGCGAACTGAACGCGAGCGCGTGTTGTTTTCTAGTATGTATTTACTCATACTTATGTCGCTGACTGGTGCTCGTCGGACAATTCAATTGCGCTGATTTTATGAAGTGTTGCATCATGTCGGGCAGAAAAGGCATCAATCAGATGTTTTCGACGTCCGGCAAGGCAAAGCAACTGCAATGCAATCAGTGTTTGTTGAGTACAAATCGACACAACTGCTGGTTGGCGTCGTGCAAAGAGCAAAATGAACTGACTGTTGTATTGTATTGTCTTACATTATGTTATGTTATGTTGATTGGTATTATAATATGTATAGTCTATGATAATGAGACATGACTGTTGCTTTGGGTTTCCACAAATTATGTTCTTGCTGCGCAAATCACAAGTGCCGACAGCTCAAGTAAGCATGAGTTTGAATAAGTTTGAACAATAGATACAACAATGGTCATATCACATATCATTCGCCATTATCATACGATGGTTTATTTGTGCAGCAGTCAAAGTCACTGTCTGTGGCTCAGAATTAGTATTTGCGTGCGTTAATGCCTCGACATTAGTAGTAAGTGCAGCTTACTGCAGGATTATTTTTGTCGGACTAACAACCAATCAACGTTACATTACATACACTACTCGATGCTACATTATAATATCGTCTGGCATTAAATGGCATATCAGGTAAGAGTTTAAAGTTGCATTTGCAATTACTGCAAACGTGACCTTCGATTGCGTGCATGAATATATGGCGTGTTCCGCGTTTACTGTTTATTTATCGAGTGTTGGCTGCTTTGGAATCATCGTCGGCGCCGTGGACGTCGTTTAAGCCTTTTACGCATAGAATATAGGTACTTGTTTATTTATTTGCGCTTGTTTTACGTTTCACACATTGTGCGACGTATAAGCGCATTTACGCATGCGCAAACCTCAAGCGTAAGCTCAAAACAACAGTTTATCTCTTTGTGGCAGTCTAGCTAGGGCAACAAGGACCGGTTTTGCGTTGAATTTAATGCAATGCAGGAAGAACGTTTTGGCACTTTGCACTGCACACTCCATCCAGTCACGAGAACAAGTTCCGTGTCGCCAAAAAACACTAAAGCAGTGGTGGCCAACCATTTTTTATACGCGGGCCACATTGGTATTCGACTTTAAAGTTGGACTTGGACTTAGTGACAAACTTTTTGTCTAGTATTCCAATGATTTTGGTACCAAAAGAGTTCAGACCATGCAGATTACAACAGTTAAAAAAAGTTTGTAAACTGTTGGACTTTCTTTCAAAACGCGGCCCGCGGCTCTCGAATTGGCCATCCCTGCACTACAGTAACGGTACACTGGCTGGAATTGCCTTGCCTCGTATCGCTGCGTCTCCTCTCGTCTGGCTATGTGCGAATGTCAGCGTATGCAAGATAATCGGCGAAAAAGTAGTCATGCTCAAATAGCAAGGCGAGGTGATTGCGCGGGTCATCATGCGATAAAAACGATATCATATCACGTTTACGTTTGTTTTGCATTGTATGAATGTATATTTGCGCATGCACTCTCGTTAGTCTACGCACTATCATTTAACGAATATTTTATTCGGAGCGATATGCTGTGTCGGTGTGTTGTTTTTCTTTTAATTTTATTATTACTGAGACTGTAGTTCGCATGGCATCGTATTGCGCCGCATTGGTTTGCGCTCGTTGACCTACTTTCGACGCAACACATGTGCGCGTACTTGGATTTTCGGTGAAAGTTGAAAATATTTGGCTGGATCTCGAACGAAGACGAGTTGGTAACAGGTAGTCAACTATTCAGCCAACCTGTCTATCGAAGTAAGCAATCATTGTCTTGCGGTCGTGAAACTTCCTGTCTGTGTCGGTGGTTTGTCTTCATTGTTATGATGCGCTGAACGAGCGTACCTTGTGCACTTGCCGCTCGTAGGTAACGAAAAGCGTGCGCGCGCTTACTGCGCGTAATTGTGAATTATGCTAATCACCGTTATATAACTGTTGCTTTCTTTCACACATTCATTCGCGCCTGCGTCCCTCGCTAGCTTTTGGAATCTGCGGCTGGCGCGCCTGGTGGCCTGGTTGTCGGCGGAATTGTAGGTAGGGAGGCGGAGAGCCCGCTGGAAAGTAGGACGCGCGGCGCAGCCAGAGAGTATTGTCGCCCCACATTCGATGACCGCCGACCATCAGTTCGGCCGAGAAAATTGAGAGTGCAGCTAACTAACTAACCAACCAATGAATTGCATTCGGTATGCAATTAACACACTGGAAAAAATCGAGAAGAACGTGTTAATAGGCACGTATCACAATTAGGCAACTTGTTGAACTATAATTTTCACTTTTGTCATTGGCTATGCCTATGCTATGTGCGTTGCGGAGTAATTGTAATTGATGACAATTATTGATGCAAATAACAAACCGACGCACGTGTAGTATTTTTTCAAATGTTATTTTGTTTACATGTCGTCATAGTTGCAATCGTTATAACGAATTTAAACATTGAACTATCTAGCGGGCGCATGTCATGCCATCGCATCGTATCATCCTTGGGTTTGGGCGTCATGCGAACATAAAATCATTAGTCATTATCCACTCTATGTGGTTCTGCTGACTCCAGTCAAAAAATCTTCCTTGTATATCTGTTTTACCAACCACTCTTTTACTAGTCTTGTTTTTCTTGGCAACCATTTACATTACATTTAAATATAGTATTGAGGAGCGTGAAATTTACGAATCCGGAAATCGATGAGAAATTTGCTAAATTTACTCTACTTGATTTGAATTGATTTGAAAGAGCAGTGAATTAAAGTTCCTTCACCTCTGTTTTGGCAGGGCAAACACAACCAATCATTCAGCAGCTTGGGTAGAAGTGATCACTGGCCGCTTTTTGAATCGGCCATTTCGCCAGGTGCGGCCCCCCGGCTCTGCGTTGTGGTCTTGTTTGGAAGTTTAGTGGTCCGAAATTTTCTACCATTGTTTGCGCTCACCTGCTTCTTCTTGCTGGGAGTTCAACCTATCAGTGCGTAGGTGGAAGACATGGAGAAGGAGAGTAACCCGATGCAAACGCTCTGCCGTTCCGGATGCGGATTCTACGGCCAGGCTGCCACTGACGGTTTATGTTCGTTGTGCTACAAGGTGAGTTGAGATTATTAGCGAGAAGATAGAGAAGAAATGCTTAGTGACATAGTCTTCGCCTCGGGCGCGTGTCACCCCACAGGAAGCTCTAAAGAAGAAACAGCAACCCCCGGCCTCCGCGCCCAGTCCGTCTAGCAATGGTGCCCGCTCTACGACGACAACCAGCAGCAACAACTTCATGGAGACGACGACGGCGCAGCCGACTGTACCATGCCTGCCCGCCCAGATCATCACACCACCCACCTCTTCGTCCATCATCGGGGCCGAGCTTCAACATCCGCATCAAGTCGCTGAGAATGCAGCCGCAGCTGTAAGTATCTAAGATCTAGATGCATGTGCGTCACATGTCATCATATGTCAATCATTGATGAGACGTGTCAGTTAAGGGGCGAGGTGTTTGAGATTGCAGTGGTGGTGGACTATGTCAAAGAGTCACATACCACCAAGCCCTCCGAACAATGCTTCTGAAGAAGATTTATTAATTCGGGATAATGTAGTACTACCATTGGTAGACGCCGCCACTGTCAATGCTGCTACTAGCGATCACCCACCCACCAAAGTATTACTGCCTGTGGCCCAGTGCACTCTTTACTTAACAAGTGTTCTTTTTGTGCTTTTGGCAGATTGCAGACAGCGGCGCGAATCCCGGCAGTAGCGTAGATCAAGGCGAAACTGACCAATCCGACAAGGACGATAAGGATGTGAAGAAGAAGAAGAATCGCTGCGCTGTCTGTCGCAAGAAAGTTGGGCTCACAGGTATGACTTTTGATGGCGACCTTCGATAAGCAAGTGGTTGATGTATGTTTACTGCATTTATAGGATTCGAATGTCGATGCGGAGGCCTGTTTTGCGCAGCACATCGATATAGCGACAAGCATGACTGCTCGTTCAACTACAGAGAAATGGGCGCCCAGGAGATTCGGCGCAACAATCCGGTGGTTGTTGGTGAGAAGATTCAGAAGATATGAACCCCGCCACTAGTGCCATCATCCTCGCCGCCGTCGTCGTCACTATCATTGCGCAATATTTGATAGATTAATAAAATAACAATTTAGTAACACTTGAGACAAGTTGTTGCCGTCGTCGAGGCGCGGATTGCCCATCGTTTTTCGGTGCTGGGACGCTTAACAAGTGACTAGTGCGGAGAAACTTAAACAAAAAATATATATATTAATTATCTAAAAAATTCTATATTATACATAATAATATATGAAACGAGGAGAGAGAGAGATAATGAAGAAGGTACTACGGGAAAACACTTTGAAAATCGTCGCAAATGTATTCTACTACCCTTACCGCGCTACTATTAACTGTTACTACTTCTGCTGCTGCATTTCGGAGTGTAATCTAAGATAGTTGCGATTACGCTACGCGTTTTTCTCTTGCGTGGATCGCATGTGTGCGCGTCCGCGTCGGTTGTCGATCGGTATGCATTGATTGTGCGCGCAACGATAAATAAATCCTAATTCATGTTCGCCAAGAGGGTATATTTCACTAATTGTAATGCTATCTTTTGTCGTCAATAATTCTCTACGGATACGATGTGTTTGGCCAAAGGACAACCCACGGGTAACCCACCAACTGAACGAACGGAGATGGAAGTCGAAGGCACAATTGTTAACAAATTAAACCACATAGTTCTGGTCAAACAAACCAACCAACCTAGCGCAGCGCAAGCGTAGTAGGCTATTGCAAAACAAAAAGAAGAAATCAAGTAGACTCATACGCATCAATTCAGCCAGAGTTATACGAATGGCAAATGTAACAATATTGTAACGCAATCTTGCAGAATGTTAACGTTATATTCAACCATAAGACACTGCCTACCTCTCCTCGATTATAAAATTGATAACAACAGGAGTACACGCATATGGAGACACACACTTAGTACGTTAATTTTCATTTTATTAGTTGTCTTTGTAAATAATAGGGTTTAAATAGGCAAAGAAAGCATGATATCTTGAAGCTTGTTCGCCCTTCTAGCTGCACACCGAAAAACTTGAAGGAAGTGAAGAAGAAGAGCGGAGAAGCTGTCAACATCGATTGCAAACACTATTTTGACGATTGAAATTTTGAAACACATACATAATGTAACAGTAATATTTCAACTAGCATATAACTTAAAATGTTTGCTGCTTTGCAAATCATTTATTATTATTGTAATTATTATAGAACCGTAGGCTGAGTTGGCGTTTGCAATTATTCTTTACATATACCTTTACTGCTATTATAAATAGAGAGAGGTGATATTTCTGATATTGTTGGAACTCTGATCCTGACTGCGCTGGAATTTGTGGGCCCTAAAACAAACACTTGCTGTGTCGTATTCCTGATGAATTAATTAATTAATGTCGTCTCGTATTAATTAATTACTAACGATTTGTTCTTGGTTTTAACTGCTAAGTAGCATTGTGTGATGATTATTGTATGTACAACCAACCATTCGAATTGAATTAGGCTGCAAGCAGTAACATACTATCAACAATCACTGACTCGAACGATGACAATTGATATTCACTAATTGCCGTTACTTCTATCTGCGCGAGTGTTTTCTTAATTATCGATCTTCTTCAAATGTCTTTCACGTATCAACCTGATTAGAGCGTTACAGATTAATTAGTTGAAGTGTGGAATTTGTGCAAATGGTTGAACTGATAGGATTGATTGTATAATATCTTGTAGGCTGCCTAAGGGGCAATCCTTCCTAGGGCGTGATAAGATCATGAAACATCAATGCAGCATTCGACTTGATTATAATTGTTTTATGTATTGCCAAACAGCAAAAGGATTAACTGTGGTGTATTTTTCAGAAACAAGAAAACAATTCTAGTTAGTTAATTTGTTTTATTAGCATAATTATATATTGTTTCTCTATTTACTACTATTATCCTATATAAAATTATATATCTATATGAATGCTTTCATTATTTGGGAGGAATTATCTGGTCATTGCAGAAAAGTTAAGATTCTCGGTACTGATTTATTGTTACTGCCACTTCATCATTTACCTCTTCCTTCTTGCTGTTATCCTGATAGTTGTTTGTTTGTGTATCCATCTTTTCCTATTCCTAGTCTTTCTTGTTAACAAAGTGGAAGTGCTAGGGCCATCTGCACAATCCTAGGCTGTCTCAGTATTACCGGAATTGGTAAAGTCTAATAAAATTTGTCTCCTTAGTTTTTAAACTTTTGGTTATAAGACCCGTTAAACATTTGTTTCGCAGTGGCTTGGTAGCGCAGTGGTTAGATGCTTACCTAGTATCCAAGAGGTCTCGGGTTCGATCCCCGAAACGGACAAACGTTTTTAAAAAATAATAATGTCTATGCCAATTCTGTTATAAAGCTTGTTAAACACTGAACTGGCGAGAGTTTCGTGGCTCAGTGAGTAGAGACCATGTTCACTATACGAAAGGCTCCGGGTTCGAATCCCGGCCGAGGCGACGGAACTTAAAAAGAAATTTCTAAGTGCCAGAGCCTCGAGGTAGAGCAGTAAGTGTCAATGAAGACCACTGAGGAGGCCTCAGAGGATGGTAAAAGGAGGAAAAAGAAAAATAAATTCGAAGTTAAATAAAACAACTTCAAAATTCAATTTTAATTTTTGCGTATCGTTCCTCTTTAAGACAGTTCCTTTAAGCCCACCCTCCCCGTCAAGCACAACCGTCTAGCTCCGTAGTCCGTTAGGGACTGACTCCCATTCCCGATCTTTCTTACCAACACAGTGGGAGCGCTATTGCCATCTACCAATTCCTAGGAAAGTTAGTATTACGGGAAACTGTTAATTACAGGAACCTCTCGGTACGGCAAGAACTTGAACCTCATATCTATCTATCTGGTCTTGGATATTCAATCCACAACGCCCGATCGGATACTACCCTCTATAACTAACATAAAGGAATTACATAGACAGACACTTTACTTGTTATACTAGTTAATATACTCTATTAAGTAGTGTGGTAAACAAAACACAAGTCACGAAAAACATGAATTAATTTTATACTTCCATTGTACAGCATATTGATACCTTAATTATTAATATTTCCTGTAACATTATATCTCATTATGTGCCGTGCAATACTTTGCAAATGTAATTCTGAGGCTCATCAATATCGTTTAACAATTCTGTGAAGACAGACGTTGCAATTATTAGTTAAGATATTAGGATATTAGCGTAGCAAATATTTTACTTACCACAAACATCACAAAATTCTTCAAAGGACGTACAAGGTAACAGCTCATCCACATAAAAACTAAGAAGTCGTTCTGATCCATTCAAAAGAGCTTCATCATTATGCCGTATGTAATCAGCTAGATTGCTGGACCATTGTTCGTCAGAACCCTGCACATACTTAAAAAAATATTTGTAAATTCCATCAATGATACCAAAGAAAACTAAATAAGGTTTATAGACAGAGTAGTCCTTCGCAGATTTGTCTGAAAGGGTCTTTGGTGGTCCACTAGAATTCATATTTCGCGCCTGGGCTAAGACTATCAGTCGACGAAGATGTGCAAGACGATTAGTGGCCCATTTCTGACCAGACTGGAGCAGAACTGTCATGGTAATCCAGTAAAGAGGTCCTTCTGAGTCGTACGCCGATTCAATCCATTTCTCAAAAGATGTTTGTTCTAGGTAGGAACTTAGATTTCCCTCTTCCTTTTTACTGACACGTGTGCTATAACAGAGAAATAAGTTTGAATAATAGTTGAGAATTACCTACTTTCGAAATAGTATTTGGACAATGTAATATACTTACGTGTTTATAACATATAGAGCCATATGAATTAAGTAGGGCACCATATGCATATTACTTTGTGGTCCTCCACCACCAGTATCTTCGTGGAACGACTTCTCATACGCGAATCGCAGAAGCAATAACTTAAGGTCATGCACTGTAGACGAATGACCTATGTCGCGATGATTAGTACTTTCTTGTAGGTAAGTATTATGTCTTGCTAGGCAACTTGCGAATGCAGACTCCGGTACATGCGGTCCCCATAAAGGTAACAGACCATTGCATTTAGTGTTTGCGTTTTGCAATGCTGCTGATTCCCATTCATCCCTAGCGCGCGCTAGCCGGACAGCGCTCATATGACAATCAACGTGGACAATATTGAAGTGTGTCACTGTGTTATACCCAATAGTTTTCCTTGGCTTTGCCTCAAACTCTTCTACGTTGCATCGCTTGGTGAAAGTATAGATTGCAAGTACTTTTGTTGGTTGGTACTTGTATCCCTCGCGGCAAATACAGCAAATTAAGCCGGTCTCTTCACCGAGCTCCTCCATCTGTTGCAGAATCGTTGACTTGGCTGTGACTTGACCTTTGTCGTTCGTGCGCATTCCCAATTGCCCCAATTGCTTTTCTCTCATTGCCATTGCAAGCCGTTTCTTTTCAGATCGCGTAAACTCTCGTACTTCTTCTATCTTCGTAGCAACTTCTGCGTTTGTTCTTAGAGCTTCTAAGAGATTTTCAGCTAAAGAACCAACATGTTCATCACTGGACACTTGTTCCAATCGATGGATAATTGGAATTGTGTCAGCCGCTGATACGGCAAATTGGGTGTTTTCGTGTGAGTGCGCCATTCCAGTAAGGAAGCGTAGAATATACTTCAAAGCCGGTTTGGATATAAATTCCTTCAGCTCATCGCTATCCGTGCGCAACAGCGTGGGCTTTACACATGGGGCATGCAAGATGATGTACTCCAGCGCTTCTTCTACCACTCCAAGTTCAATAATGTAATCTTTTAGAGTGTTTCCAATAGCATTGCGTTCAATGCCTTCAGTCAAAACGCAGAACATTTCCAACTTTTGCTGGTCGTCTTGCGTATGTTCGATGTCATACTTATTGAAGTTTAGCACAGGATTAAAGTGATTTAACAAGAGTTCCATTTTATCTTCACAACCATAAACTAACGCGGCGAGAACACGTGTAAGATGCATCAAAACTGCTTGATTATTGCGAACACTGTTATGATTCGTGCAGCTCAAGAGCGATTGGACATATTCAGGTCCGCCAAAAGTCTGCGAGAACGTTTTAAACGACTCAAGACTCTTGCTGGTAGCACGCGAAAGAATTGTTTCCATTATATCTAAAAGTTGTTCGGTCACAGCAGCTTGACTAGTATCAGGTTGACCTTCTAAACACATCTGTAGAGTGCGCAAGAAAACACTCATTGCACCCACTTCGGGCTGAGTGAGAATCTCCTGAACTCTGACTACTTTCACGCTCAAGCGGAAGAGTTTCAGCAATACCTGCAGCAAAGACTTAGCTCGCCACACATTTTGAATCGCGCCCAATCGCTGGACCATAATCGTTAAGCCCCCGCATTCTGCGAGAACATTCGCCATCTTATACACTTCTTCATTGTCCACCGTTGCTTGTGACTTATTGCTCAAAGTTTCAACAAACTCCTCCGTTGCGTCACCGAGCAGACCGCGCATTCGATAGATGACCCGCATCGATTCAACTTCACCGCCTTCAGCCAACCATACTTTCTTGTAGACGTCCTTTACCGGTAGATCCAAGCTCATGATTTTATTGTTCACTAGCAGTTCCATACCATTGTCATCTTCCAACAAGGCAACTAATTCACAATCTTGACAAATCTTATTTTTAACATCACGCATTAAAGGTCCTAATCCCGCCTCATTGCAAGAGTAAGGATTGCCCAACATTCGTCCTTGGAGGAAATCTTCTTGCTGGGCGTCTTTTTCCAACGTAAGGAAAAATTCCCCGATGTCGTTTTCTTCGGGGTAAATAATTGAACACAAACGCTCGAAAATAAAAACTGGTGTAAGTACATCACGCATCGCGCATTTCTCTACAGTCTCCACACAAACACACATAAAGGCACGCGTTTCCTCTTCGGTGCCGGTTGTCATTTCCTCCAAAGCATCCAAAAGTCGTTCCTGGGTATCATCGACTAATCGTGTTCTTTGAACGACCAATCTGCGTAATGATAAGTACCCATTAAGCACTGCACCCACCAGCCGGCTCTTGTACAGCCGCAAAATCGTAGAATCATCCAAAAAACCAAGCAGCAGTTCAGTGAGTTGATTCAACCCCAATCCCTGCGCTAAATCTGATGTTAACGTAGTCTTTTCAAGGCAATGTAAGTGCTCTATTTCTTTTGTGATTAAATCAGCAATTGTGGTCATCACACCCTTAATAGACAAGTACTGAATCCAATGTTCGCGCACCAAGAACTTACAGAACAAATCAATATATTCTTCAGCGTTCTCTCCAGCGCGGCTTATTTCGTGCAAATATTTTATCAACATGTCTAGAACTTGCTTCTTACGACTGTAGTTACTGCAGCAATGTTCTAATATCATGCAAGTGACTTGCCTTGCGCAACGTGAAGATGGATTAAATAAAACTGTCCGCACCCAGGAATCATCAACGAACTCCAAAACATCTGGATCGGGCAACTTGTAAACTTTTCGTCGCCACTTACCAACGTATTTCTGTGCTAGATATAATTTGCGCACCTCTTCTCGACTTGCTGGTAATGGTAGTGGAGGACCTTCACGCCTAAGAGATTGTTTTGCCTTCCATGAAGAGAACGATGCTTTAGGATCCTTGTTAACCCACTTGTAAACATCAATAGGAATTGTTTCAAAGTCAGAACGAGTAGTATTAAATGGTTTGGAGTTAATTTTTTCCTTCAACTTCTTGACTAATGTAATATTCGTTGTTTCTGTCGTTCGAGGTTTGCATATACTGTGCCAAATTTGCAAACAAGGCAAGATAATTGCTTCAATGACCATTGGACTCTTTACGTGATCGCATGCTTTCAAAAAGATGCGAACCAAAGCTCTTAGGCGCGTCTCCCAGCAGTCGTCCTGTATTTGCTGAAGAGCCGCAAGCAGAGCGATTTCATGTCTAACTACTAAGTTACCTGCTTGGCCGCTCAAAGCTAAAGTGACGCGTTCAGTAATCAAGTTACAAAGTTCTTCAGTCGCTTCAGCGTTGTCTTTGCTTAAGATACAAAGTAATTGTCGCACTTCTTTTTGTATTTGAACATTGCCCTTTCGCAAGTTATTTGTCAATAACTCTTGAATTAAACCCTTTGTGCAAAGCACCTGTCGTAAGGTGGTATTGATTGCTAAAGCTCGCAAAAGCGTTAGGCAATGTTCAGTAGACGCTGTTGCACAACCATAGCAACGAGTCATGGCACAAGACACATTAGTTGGCAAATCTGGAAGCTGTGTCAATGTTGGACTTATATCCGAATCACGATGTTTCCTATCATACGCAACAAGTTCTTTTCGCGAGACTAAAACCTTTTGAATTATTTTACTGAGCTCCTCAAATAGAGCCTTGCAGTCGTTGCAATATTGTTGTGCGAGCATTTGTATAGCTTTTTTCACCTTAACTTGTGCAGGCAATGCGCCACCCGCCACTGCAGCCGCAGTGGTCGCAGGTCCAACAGGTTGAGGCTCTTCTGATCGCTTTTCCGACTTTTGTTCGGTCACTTTCACGACCAACTTTTCCAAGGCTGGTTTATTTCCCATGAGTTCTTTGTAGACGCGGTCAGCTTTTTCGAGGAGGGTGTTAATATTGGATACCATTTTCTTTCGGTCATCGTCGTTTTCGATAGGTTCCACTGCACAACACGGCTTTGCCTGAAGTGTAAAATCAAATTTCGCGTATTTGCAGAATCCACATGCGTGACAGAGGAAGGGATCCTTTTCATCATAATTTATCGCTCTACATTTGTGGCATTGAAACACGTTTTCGCCGCAGTTGGAGCACACGCCTGGATTTGCTGGAACTGCAGCGCTACATCGTGGACATTGTAAAGTCTCGCTAGATGCCTGTATGTTCTCGTAGAAGTCAGCGTATTCAATCATCAAGTTGCAGGCCACTATTGGCAGTGGAAATTCAATCTTTACTTCCGCCTGACTCGATTGAAGGCTTACTTTTTTCGCTCGATGCCACAATGCAGGCTTGTTTTTGAGTTCAACTACAGCCTGCACACTGCGATTGTTGTAGTAGATGTAAACAGTACGCACCATTTTTGTACGTTTCAAATCACCGATGCGGATCGTAATTCGGCTAATTGTGTGACTGCTAAGAAGCTTGACAATCTGGGTGGTAGTGGTAAACTTAGAGTCCACCTTGATGGAGCTTAGCTTTATCGTCGACAATGGTACCTCAGGATTGTTGCAAACAAGACAGGGATCAGATTCCAAATAGTAGCCGTCAAGTTCTACATATTGACTCATATACGCATATAAATTAGCGTTCGTATGATGGGCTAAGAGAACATTCTGAGTTCTAAGCAAGTCGACGGCTTTGTTTACATAGGCTGATATTTGAATAGATGCGTCCGGATTTTGACTCATCCTCAAAGAGAAATATCCCAATAAGTCGACAAATTGGGCAGCTTTACGGCCGTAAGTTGGAAGCAGTGGCCATAGTTGCCATAGCAACTCCAGCAAGTTTTCTTTTTGTTTCAATTTTGAATTTTTATACAAGGAAAAGATCTGGCTGTGCGCTTGCCAGCGTAGATTGGCATGGTTTGTTTCCAGAATAAACGTACGAATAAATCGCGCTAATACGTCTTCAGGGACATGCTGGTTAATTTGTTCTACCAACGAGACGCAGCTTCCTTCTTCAAATGCAGCTTCTGCGACAGAATCATCAGATTTTTCTCGGTCCTTGCGTGTGGTTGCTTTTGTTTCAGACTTCTTTGGATTTGATTGCATAACAATTGCGCAGTTAAGTAGTTGTAATATTGTTGGAGCAACACCTATAATATAAAGCAAAACAGAATTTTAGCCAAATTAAATCTATATGCAAGCAACTGATAACAAAATCACAGTTGAAAAAACTTAAACCTTCAGTTTTCATGCCAATAAAGTTTACCATATTATAAACCACCCATTGATACCGACCTAATAAAAGAAAATTACGTTTTGAATGAGGTTTAAAAAAAGTTACGAACCAAAGTAAATAAAATAGATTAACTTATTTTCTATTCGCTTACCTTCATCCAACACACAGCTAACTTGGTATAAAAAAGGCAAGACGTGATTATGACACATGCAAAACTTTTGCCAATTTCCCACGCGGCTCGTAGCAATTTCCAGACATGATTTAAGATGTTCAACCATATCCACAAGAGTATCATACGGTAACGACATCACATGTTGGTAGGGCTGCGCAGAATCAAATCCTCCTTTTACGCAGCAAACTTTTACCGCTTTCATATGAGCATTCAATGCATGAATGTCGCGTAATTGGCGATACTTATCTTTGCTTCCGCAGATAAACAATAAGAGTTTGCGAACCAACCGCCTGATAGACGTAACCTGGGTGAACATCATGTATTCACAAAGGTATTTGAACCAAGCAGTTTCAAATGCAGTTCCCACAGGTTCAACAATTTCTGCGTGTTTGTGTACTTGATACGGCAGACGCAATGCCATTTCGGTCAAGAGTTGAGGATACAAATGAAAAATATCGGATGCATGTCCTGAAAACGTTATTATTGAACACTTGCGTTTGGAAAAGTTAAAAACTTACCTTTAACAAACTGTTTGAGGAAAATCGGCGACATATCAGGTGGCGATTGGTGTAAGTGTACTTTCAGTAGGTTACCAGTTATT
The DNA here is from genome assembly GCA_003054995.1 of Aleochara bilineata. Classification (NCBI taxonomy): domain Eukaryota; kingdom Metazoa; phylum Arthropoda; class Insecta; order Coleoptera; family Staphylinidae; genus Aleochara; species Aleochara bilineata. Next base: position 44,041 of record NBZA01009742.1, on the reverse strand, counting down.
GAATTAGAGCCTTCTTCAGCTTTGTTCTCCAGCCAGTAATCCAAAAGTGATTGAAGAATTTCTAAACAGTACGTGATCAAGTCCGCTTTTAAGAGAACAGTAGCTGAAGTCGTGGCAACGAATGAACTATTATCGCCTGGACCAGGTTTACTACCCGAAGATGATTTGAATTTAGTCATTAGAACACCTAAAATATTATATCACTTAGGTTTGAACCAACAAAGTTATGCAACTTGAAAACTTACTTAAAACCCTCATGATAACTAACTGGACCTCGCGCTGGTTGGATCTTTCGCAAATGTTCACCAAGTTTGGTTTTGTAATTTGCAGTTCGACAATGAATGCTTGCAAAAGTGATATGAGCACAGCCTTATCCCGTTCAAGGTGACCATCAAGATCACTGGTAAGTTGTAAAACCACTTGGAAGAACGGTATCGCTCTGACTCCAGGAATATTTCGCAACTTAGGTAAATACTCAATAAGTCGTTTCAGAAGATTTAAACGCAAAATATGCAAACGACTACTATTTTCTGACTCATTTTCAGTATCGGCGTCTGTAACTTCTGACTCTTGTTGGGAGAATCCAGGCTGCGCGGTCTCAGCCTTACTACTGCTTGATATAGTCTCTTGAATGTTGTCTCCGTACGTGGAGCTTCGCCCTGATACATTATGTTCTCCTGTTATACTCTCTACTCCACTACCTCCACTTTCTGACCCGCCGCTACCACCCTGCTCTGCAGGGGATGTTCGTAAAGTAGACCCGTCAGTAGCAGCAGTACTGCCTTCATCGTCCGATCCACCTGCTGACGCAGTCGTGTCGCTAAAATGCCCTCCTGCTTCCTGCGGCATCACATGTTGCACTTGCGGAAGAACGTGTGCCAAAGGGTTACCCTCCATATTTTGCAACGATTGCAATGCCTGTTGTGCTTGTTCATCGCCAAGTTCGTGATCTTGCAGGCTCAATGCGATTGCCAATTCCACCATTGTATCGTCATCGGCATCGAGAGGTATGTCCAACAATGGTTGGAATGCGGCGGCACCTCCGCCAAGGAAAGCCTCTAAGGCATTAACGTTATGATTATCTGCGCCCTCAACATTTTGCTGCATCTGTTGTAGGTGCTGCGGATGCGGCAACAAATGCGCCATTGCTTCGGCAGCTTCGCTGTAACGATGCGCGGGTCGTCGTACTTCTTGTACGGGAGGCGGGATCGTGGGTTTTTCTTCTTCGCTCTTCGCTGGTGGTGTGACGCAATTTGACGGACTAGGTATGCACACCCGGCGTCGTTTGCACTTTGGTTTCAAGACGCAGCTAAGAGCATGTTTTGCACTAAACGCAATCACTGGATCATCACAAAGAAGGAGTTGCAAGTACACTGCGATGGTAATATTGCTATATGTATCGCAACTATTAAAGGCGTGTACGATTTCAACTAGAGCATACACAACATGTTCGGTATGTTTCAATCCTGGTACCACTACCGGTGCCAAGTTAGGATTTTCAGGATTTAGCGAATGTAAAGTCCACAGAACATCCATAAGTTGTAGCAGAAGATGTTGATTCTTTGTAGAGCGTATAGTTTTAACGTCTAAAGGATCATCAAGTACGACATCTTGAATAGATGTATGTGAATCAGTGAACTTTACCAAGTTTTGAGGACGATTTACAGCAATACTGCGCACAATCATCACCAAACGATAGAAACTTTCAGCGTCGAGGTCGTTAATGTTTTTCGTTGGATCAATCTCGTTCATTGCTTTCAGACTTGTTAGAACGTGTTGAAGTAGTTCGTGGTCCTTGTACATATGGTAAGATTGCGTCGATGAGTATAGCGAAGATAATAATGAAGTTGCGTGAATTTGCAGTACCGCTGGGGTGGGCATGGTCAGCAATTTCGTTGCCACTGCGTTGGAAGCAGATTTATGAACGATCATTTTTTCATCGTTCGAATTCAGACAGAAACTGCCATCTAGAACGTTCAAACATCCAGCAACAAATTTATCTAGTTTTGTGGTAGGCAAATTATTAGCGCTTGTGATAGTATCAATATTTTCTGCTACAGGAACATTGCTGTTAGTTAACGAGGGTCCACTTGACGCCATCGTATCTTCCTGCTCCTCGGGCCATCCGAACGCATCCTTTGTCTTGCCGTACACTTTAATACTTTCCAACACTGTAACTGTTTCCGGATCTTGAGAGGGTCCAAAAGTTACGGTTATCTTCTTATCAGCCCTCAGACTCTCCTCGCGCGAAAATGGTATATCAAACCAACGGCTCCTCGTTGTATTAGTTGTTATAATACGTCCGAAAATTTCAATAAACGTGGGCGCTCTCTGCGGATCTTGCGTTCCCATTAAAACACGAATACCCACCATGACTTGGTTGTTATCAGGATTCGTTATTTCTACTTGAAACCCTAACGCTTTGGTGCATACCACAAAAAGTCCACTGGTATTGAGACGATGTTTCAATTGACCCACGTTGTAAATTTGAAGCAGGTCATTACCGCCGATTTCAACGTCATTCATTAATGTGCAATGTTCAAAAAAGTCTACAGGAAAGGTAACAGAACTTGGTGCTTTTCCAGGTCTGACAACTTTTTTCTTACGTGGTTTTACGACATTGGTAGCGTGAATAGAAGTTTGGACACTGGGTGACATCCAATACCCGGTTTGGTCCATATTCGCGACATAAATCTTTAAACTTCCATCTTCGCAAAGCAGAATCAATGTGGTGCGTTGTTCACTTCCAGAGTTATGACGAATAGCAACCATATCCATGATCTTTGACTTGGACGGAGTAACTTTCACTTCTTGGATAAACAAAGTGTCTGGTTTTAACATTAAGACCACGGGGTTGTTGCTGGATTGCATTACAGCGCATACAAGTCCTGGATGGTTAGGTATCTCAGTCCACTGACATAAAGCTTGTGGGGCTGGTATTTTACCGCCATTGGTTTTACTCGATGATGAAAGCGTAATAGGAAATACCACCGCAAGGCAATTGCTGTTTGGCGATAGCGGAGATACATAACTCTTGCCTTGTCCATAGGAGTAGAATAATAATCCCAACGTGTGAGAGTAATAGATACTCACACCTCCACCAGCCACTTGTCCGTTAACATCTGTCACATCAAAATGGAACACCTCCAATGTATTTGTCACGTAGAAAGAACCGTGCTTAGCGGAACTTTCTTCGTTCAAAGTTTCAGTGTATATGTGCCCAGGAGAAGACATTAGCAGGATGTTGTATTTTCCATCATCGCACATGAATGTGCAGTCGCGTATTTTACCGCTGGGTACCAAAAAATAGTATTGCGGGCTAAGCGCGTCCTTTGCAAGGTCGTATATTTTTACGAAGTCCGGGGTAACAAGAGCTAATTTTGTTTGAGACCCTGGTAACCACACTGCTTTTATGATAAAGTTACCAGAAGCCAACTGGGGATGCAGTACCAGATGATCAATAACCGCTCCACTTGAATTGAAAGTCAAAATATGACAATCTTTTAGTCCGCAAACAGCTAAATAGTCTTCGTTGCAAAGATTACTGGTTAACGATAAAACTGTAAAAGGAATCGGTGCTGAATATAAACGTGTAAGTGTTAACTTCCTAGTGGAAGAGTCCGCTTGTTTCAATAATGCAGACAGTTGAAGGACAGTTATTTTACCCTTTTCATGTGCGACAGCAAGATGTTGACGCTTGCCTTGTGGTGAGGTCATACAGCACATTGTAACTCTACGAATTACGTGTGCGGATAGCAATTGCCGAATGGTCTGACCTTGTTCGCCGGCATAACTCATTCTTACATTCTCAAAGGCACCTTCCTGTGAACCCAGGGTTGGCACCATAAGTTGATCAGTTGTTTGAAATTTTTTATCAGGGCTGTGCAGTTGTTGTAAAGCTTTCATTGCCCGAGAATAACAGCCAACAGCAGAATTCCTCGAACAAGAGGCTTCCACAGCAGGCATAATTGATTGCAGTAAATCCAATAAAACTTCGGGTACCGTACTTCTTCCGAGATATTTCAGGATCAAATTTATTGATCCCTCAAGTTGTTTTACGATATTGTTTCTTTTCCGTTCACGCTTTATCATAATATCTGGTTTTTCTTTCAGCCCAGCGCTTGATTCTTTCTTACGCATTGCACTTGCTAAGTTGTCCTCGCTGCCATTATAGCCCAGACTTGTATTCGTGCCCGAAATCGCAGCATTGGTATCCGATGATTGCGGACTTCGTTTAACTAAAGCCTGACAAGACCCATCTTCTTTTGCACCACAATCGCAGAAGAAGTTTCCATACTTTGCATAGGTGACATCGTGACCTTTGTGGCATACTCTTGCGCAGATAGAACATACACCCACACCATCAAGCATTCTGCATGTGTGACAGTGGTACCAATGTTGGTTCATAAATTCTTTTTGTGTGACCGTAAAAGTACAAAGTTTATTGCACAGAGAGTCTTCATCTGACTCTTCGCCACTGTCCTCCTCATCATTGATCTCTTCTAGAAATTCTGCATCTTGATCCAAAGGAGTTTCACTCTCCCAAGGCGGACTTATGGGTCTTTGTAACGCAACTTTTTGGTGGTTTAAAATGCCGTTAATTACATCACTCAAATAATCAAGCATACAACAAGCGGCGTCAAGTATTACGCAGTTTTTCTCAGCCTCTGGGTCATTGCTAAGTTTATCAATGACTTCTTGTTGAGTTAAAAACTGTTTACAGTGATCAAGCCACCACTCAGATATTAAATTGAAGAGGTAAATATGCCCGCCACCAGAGCCGGCGTCAGCTAACATTGTCATCACAACCATAAGATCGGTGAACCCAGTACCTTCAAGTGGCGATATCAAAATGTGACTGCCAAGAGGCATCAATGCTTTTAAGATTGTAATGGCAACATCTTCGGAGACATTGCTGTTCGGTTTTACGATAAAGTTTGTTAATGCTTGAAGCAACTGGCTATTTTCTTGCACAAGGTTTTTGATCTCTTCATTTGGAGATGCAGCTTCGCCAGTTTGCCACTGCCCAGAGGTCATCATCTCGCAAACCTCCATTACCGTGTAACCTTCGCCCTTCGAAGTGGTTGTATTCGCACTTCCAGATAATGTACTTGTCGCAGTCGGAGTGGTAGCTGGAGTTAACGCAGTATTGCTCGGACCAATAATAACATGTCGCAACCAAGTTTGCAACTTTTCGCCGTCGACGTCGGCCAACTTGCTCATACTACTACACAAATAGTTCAAACTTGGATCCGTGGAACTCTTCTCTGCGCAGTTGAATAACTTATTAAAGAAGTGTAGAACTTTAGTGCTGTACTGTTGCGACATTTGCGGATTCGATACGGACATAAGAACCTTCACAAGATCTTTATCTCCGGCGAAGAAAGCTTCTAAAGCTTGGCGTCCGGCGGATTTCTCAATAAGCCGCTCGTAAAACTTCAAAAAGTTATGAAGTATTTTCTCGTTCACATTCGCATTCATATTATCTGTGTAATTCGTGATCAATTTGTACGTATTGTCCAATACTTGCATGTACACTCGCTTTTGGTGTTCGTCAGTTTCTACATCCCCAATCATTTTCTCCAACACCTTCGAAACAGATTCCTGTAGAAACTCAGTACGCACATCCAAAGTAGTCGAAACCAACAATTCGATAGCTTTATTTTTGGTATCAGTGTTCTCAATTTGTTGCGCGTGATTGCAGACGAACTTCATAAGTCGTTGTAGAAGACATTTGAGTGAAAGATTAATAGAAAAATTGTAGCTCGACGATGATAACGTTTGAATATGTGTATCAACAATTTTCAAGATGAAGGATTCAGACACGATTATATCATTCAAATAAGGCATCCAAGTACACTCCTCCAAGTTTGCCATATGCCACTGATCTATAACATTATTCACAGACGCTGGTAATAACGTAGCTTGGTCAGGGACCAGTCCAGTAGTAAGCTTAGATTTGGTCGTTGCAATAGCAAGCACCTCTTGGAGACCTTCAAAGTCTTGTACCGTCTGCTTGCCTGCTGGTTCGCTCTGGTCCACCATGCTGTGAAGAAGTGACCAGCGGGTACAATGCAGTATCGCTTGTGCTAATCGAAGAACATGCGGAAGTAATTCCTGCACATACGTCGCCCCAGAAATGGTAGTACCATTCGAATCAGCAGTGTTGGTTTCTGCTTCATCCAATAGGGAAACTTGCACTTTGGCAATAACCGCATGTAATAGGTATAAATGCCATAATGGAGGCATTGATTCTTTGGACATAGCCCCTTTCTTAACATCAGGTGTTAATGCAATTACGCAATTTTTCGCAGTAGCCACGTCGTATTTCAAGGTGTTTACAACATCCGCAACTGACTTTACTAAGCGCTCGGTGTGTTGAGTGTACAAACCTTGCTTGACAAGACAATCCTTCAACCATCTCGTAAAGTTTTTATGACCGCAACGAGGTCCCCAGATCAACGAATGAAGCAGTAGTGGTCCTGCAGGAAGAATTTCTCTCGAAGCAAGTCTTTCCAAATACGGTGTTGACGGTGGTAGTAATTGAAGAAGTTTCCAGCAGATTGTAAAACAGTATTGGGTGGCAAATAGACCAAGACGTGTCATCTTCGCAGCGTTTCCTCCAGAGGTTATATTCGTAACCGTTAATATTTCGATTAGCGCATCGAGGAGCAGTGGATACCGAAGTTTATCCGGAGTTCCAAGGATGAAATTACAAGCGAGTCCATCCAACTTAGGCGCGTCTTGATTGTTGATCTCCATTGAGGAGAGCATATAAAATGTGGGTTTCATAGCAAAATCTTCACGCCCCGATTTGTAATTATCACCCCATTGCCACGCGGTGTACATACGTGACATATTATTCTCCTTACTTTCCTTATCGGTGTTGTTTAAGTTCGTAGAATGGAACAAATTAAACATAATTTGCTCCAAGAGTTGTTGAGGTGCATCGTAAAGATGTTTCATGATATAGTCGAAAAGTAGTAACAAGCGCGACAAATGCAACAATTGCGAGTCACGTAGAGGTCCACGCACAACCTCCGAACAGCGCAATAATCCGCCCGCGAGTAGTAAGACAACAGACTTCTTTTGCATCAAATTCAGCGAATGAAAAAGATAGACTAATACTTGCGCATGTTCCACGTTGAGGTCGTCATTCTCGCCCTCCACGGATAATGATGGTGAATTCATTACGTTTTCGATCAGGGTGTTGACCAGTCGATGCCAGATGCTGATGACTGAAGCCTCTTTCTCATTCTGCGGACGCATAAGTAGCACCTGTGCCAACACAGACAAGGTGCGCGGGTAGACCTGAAGCGGCCATCCGTGTGGAACGTCCGTGTTCCAAGGAGAAACTCCTAAGTTGTTAAGAAGACTCGCCTGGAGCGGCTGAAGGCTGCTGTGTGTAACCAGATTGTGGGTGTAACGCGTCAACGCTCCAGAGAATTCGCTGTAGAGCTGACCCAAAGCTTGACCAAAATACACAGATATAGTGCCTACGTAAGTCAACCAAGAATAAATTAAATAAAGAAAATAAATAACAACACAAAATAACCTACCAACTTCTGTGCGCGACGTCTCCCGATCCAAGTCGCGGATGATCAGAGCAAGAATGATACTTTGCTGCTCGGTTATCCCAGTTTTAATGTACCTTGACACGTAGGCGCTCTTTGAGAGCAACAGATGTTTGTTCATGAACGTGAATATCTTCGTGGCGAGAATAATAAAACCGTGTGCTTCGCCCTTCTCTGGAACAATCGAACTACCCCTGTCAGTCTGCACAGTTTTCACGTCAGGATTATCAGTCGGCGATGATTTCGTGTCGGCTGGTTCAGGCGGTGCCAGCGTTTCTTCAAACCACTGCCCGAGAATAGGCTCGCTATCATCGTCCTCATCAGTCGAGCTGTCTGAGTGGATGCGTTTCAACGTGCACGCTTTACGGTAGCTCACCAACGCCAAATAGTACAGCAATTGATTCAACGGTGCTGTATTCAACAACTTCGCAACACGTTGTAAAGCTGTGTACTGACCGTTTATACAAATTGGTGCAGGTTCAACCTGATACAACAAAAAACAAACCAAACCCATTACTTTCTAGTCTTTTAAAAAGTTTATAATAACACTACCTGAACAACAGCTGCATTTCCACCACAAACTTCCAAGTTGAGATCGTCAAATAGTTCTGACAAAATGGCTAAAGCTTTTGTAGCTAGCGCTACGGAAAGCACGCCAAAAGAATGCTGAAACTTGAGCAATCCCGACCTGGCCGATCCAGTAGCTTCGCGTGTTTTACTAGGACTGCGTCCTTTGTCCTCCCGCAGGTGGGATGGCTTTTCACTGGGAGCCGTACATGTGGTGACGTGATTTTGCAAACCAGATATCAACACCCAACAGCCGGCTAGTAAATAGTTTTGATACACGTGACCCCCAGCTCTAGTTGACGAATTGATGATGGTTCCAATGTGAGTATAGAGACTTAAAGCCTCCTCGATTAGAGTAACAGCATTGTTGTCCAAGTCGTCCTCTTTGTGACTGGATTGCGCTTGAACGGTGGTGCACTTAGGCGATACGGCTGACCCCATTGAAAGAATGGAACTGGCTGCTGCTTGACCCACAGCACAGTATAACACAGACATAGCTAAGTTGCATAATTTTTCTAATTTGGTTGTGGTTAGAGGCTCCAATACTGGTAGGTTCATCGCAGAGGAGACCAGAGTAATCTCCGCGACGGTAGACGCGAGCGTATTGCGCCAAGAAGTCGCATCTGAATGATTCGCTGGTAAGGCAAATGACTTCCCGGCGAGGGCATCTTCGATCTTCGAACGAGTCTTCTTGATGGAAGGCAAACTCAAACAGAGATCGACCAACGTGTCGCCAGCGCGCATCGCTTGTAGACTCTCCCTGTTCGCCTTCAGAAACAGGCGGTTTATTTCACTCGCAGGATCAGCGCTAGAAGACTCGCCAGTAGCCTGCATGGCACTGGGCATATCAGGAAACGCATCTCCATCTCGCACCGGCATTGTGAGGAGATCGAAGATGTTCGATGACAGATCCGAACGCATTTTCGCGTCCGTTTTACTGCCGGCATCTTTCTCTGTATGATAAAACATAGAAATTTTAAGCAATCTTATATGAATCTAGAATAATAGTTGTTTACACTTACCGCTCGCAGCGGGATTAGTTTGCGTGGGAGTTTCGCCCTTCATGGTGTCAGTCAAAGTAACCACCTCTGAGGAGGTAAAGGCACTACTGCCGCAACACAATGACTGTACTGCCTTCAAGCTGTACTGAATGCAAGAATGCAAATGAGTTTTGGGGTCTAACTGGTTGTCGGATGTGAAGAAGGTGGACGAATTCAATGTGCCAATAAGATATTTCAGTAGGATTCTACACGCGGCACTCACAACCTCCAAATGCGCCACCGAAACTGAAATAACAATGCATAGGTGGCGATTATGCTTTGAGCCTCACAGATGGAAGGAAGACTGTGATTGCATGCGAGCACATTAAATGTGAAAAAATAGACACAACTATTAATTTCAACCAGTCATTAGTGATTGACTGTAGTAATGCAAGCGGAAGCAACTGTTTTGTTGTTGAGTATTGTCAACCTAGAATTTTCGACATGTTTCTACCAGCTGATGAGCAAAAACCTTTACTTGTTCACGCGTACAAGAACTACTCACTATTAGCTTGCATTTGCGAACAAGTCCTTCACTCACCTTGACTTGCATAGTTGCTAATGTAATATGCCGACAAAGAGACGAACGAATTGAAGAACTCCTGATTGCTATCCTTTTGTTGCAATAACTCTCTTTCACTAAGTGGAAAAGTGGAGAAACGTATGTTAGTAAGTAAATGTTTATAAATGATACAAAAATAGACTGGCCGTGCCGCCTTACAGACAGGTAATACCAAAAGCGCTGCGTCAGTATTCTTTCGCAGCAACACTGAGCATGAATACAATACGCACCTTTTTATGATCGCCGTACATAATTCTAACACTTCATTCTTCCCGAATGATTCGCTTTCAACACAGGAGAACACTTTTATCACGGACGACCATTCGACTCCACCACTATTTGCGGACATTATAGCTGCCATTTATTTAGCGCATGAACAAGAACTGAAACATAATCGTTTACTCTGTTGAGGTAATGAATTGCATTAACTTTAACCATTCTACTTATGTTCAAGTGAAAAAGCGATATATATTACACTTAAGTTAGAAAGAAACGTTTTTATACAGACACACGTCACAGAGGACGTTGCCGTAGTATTTTTGAATTTTTCTCATATTAAACAATAACTACATTAATTGCAGAAATAATCGAATATAAACAAAAAATATAAACATAACAACCCTGGCTGAATCCAGCATTATACACATGCTTTTTAATTAAATAATGATAATGCACATACCTAGTGCGATATTAATTAGATAAAATTGAGATTCAAATATAATGGCAATGAAATAATGAACAGTTTAGTTATATATTAGACACTAATAATTAGTCAAGAATGATCTAAAAATTTGGCTGTTATCCTGATGTTTCGTGACTAGCGCTTTGTAACTGAATTCGCCCTAGTCGCGTGCATTGATCCGAGTAGAATAGATTGAAATCCAATCTGGAAGTAAAGCAAGCGCAATTAATATAAACCATTAGATGCGCTCAGTATTATCTGCTAATAAAGTCCGATGTAGTTGGACGGAGGGAGGTTTACAAATTGGTAGGAATTACGTTATTTATGGGACTAAAAATAGATATCCAAGCACTAAATTATACAATAAAAGACGAAAATACAGTGTAGGAAACAGGTTTACTTGGATGACTTTAGGAAGACTTTAAAATGCGGATCAGTTTCAATGAATTGTACGTACCTGTAAAGTAAATTAAACAGACGATCGTGATCGCTGTCTGTTCGATTAAGATTGCTGATTTGCTCGACCAGATTCATAACCGTCTTGCAAAAAGTGAAGTCGAAATGCGTAATGTTTTCTTCGAAACTTACGATATCCTCAGGTCCGCGGTTATTCACCGGCTCAGCCTAAGAAAGAAAACTATATCAGCACAAACCAACAAAAATAATAATATGTTGCGAAAGCACTGCAAGGACAAGACATAAGCCAATAATTGGGCTAATAAAATTGTTAATTTCGACGCAGTTTTGGCAAATGAATATTAATCAAATGATTTAGCAGCCCAATTATAGGTCCACCTAAAAATCGATCGCAATCCAAAGTCAAAGTGTTTACAGAGAAATCAAAATGAGGAACGATTACATGCACAGATGCACACTAATTTCATTCAATGACTTTCAATGATTATATGTACTCAACCAATCGAACTAATTGTAGCGAAATCATGAAGAATAAACGAGTACCAATTGTAAGAAAACTTTTTTAGTCTATCGAGTGAGCATCCAAGGGTGGTACCTGTGTGAAGGACTCGTAGAAGGAATTTGGCAACGAGCCTAATTCGGCTTCCACGAAATATCGTTCCGATTGCTACATCAGAGATAAAACATTTGTAAAACTTGCGCACAGTTCAAGGTCAACTTTGATAAACTATCTTAGAATGTATGGAAAGAGTAAAATAAGCTTTGTACGGTACCTGCATAAATTTGCAAAAGCTAACGCAGATGGATAGCAGTTGCGTGACGACTGATAAGAGTGCCGGGAGAGTCAACATGCAGTCCTTGAGACACGAATCCAAAAAATCGCTGTGGCAACACAGAACTTCGTCAACATTGGTCACTTTACTCATCCGCTGCAAGAAGTTGCACCAGTGCGGCTCGATGACCTCCACCATCATGTGATACTCTAGGTTCTGGACGCAGTGGAGCATACGCTGCCGCAGAACGAAAGCATTTCGGTATTGCTTCGCCGCGGAGAGTTGAAACTTGGTAGCTACCTTGTTGGCCCTCCAGACTTGGCATATCATACGCTCAACGTACTTACAATGAAGTAAATGTCTAAATATCATTTGATACCGCGCCAGTGATTTGCGATCGAGAATTAGAGACAGCGGCCAGCGCACTTCATAACTAAATGAGAAGGACTCGATAATAGTCAGAGGTGTCGTACGTCGGATTTGTTTCTGATTTTCCATGAGAATCTTGAACATTTGCGATTGCAAATCGTAGGGCAATAACTCTGTGCGAAGATCTTCCTTGTACGGATCATTCGTAGCGCTAGAGATGCGTAGTGCTAGATCTACTAGAGAATCTAAACGAGTCTGAAGCACATCCGCTACGTCTTTGCTCAGTTCTTTCTCGCACAGCGTCAAGAAAGTTACAATAAAGTCGCCTTGATCCAGCAAGAAGTAATGTTTTACCGATCTTAAACGCCCCAATAAGTCTTGCTCATTAAGGACGAGATTTAACAATGTCTGACTTGCAAAGTTATATGCTTTTTCAATGGCACCTATATAGTGCCTGTCTTCCTTTTTGTACTCGATTATTTGATTCGTATCATTCTTAAGTGACTTTCCGCATTGGCGAATCACATTTAGGTACTTTCCAGAGCGTAAAATCTTATCAGAAACGGGTTCTAGGAATTTGGGTATTCGCTCACGTCGAATGGTGTACTTCTTATCCCAGTAGTCCGCTGAGTAATCCACGGGCATATCTTCTTTCTGCACTACTTCGTTATCTTCGACCAAAAACTATGTTTTTATTAGAATCTGCATTAGCGATGTTGTTAATATGAAAGACTTACTTCATGTATTGGGTCGCAGATGATCCCTTTGTATACCCACATGCCAAGCATTTTCATGTACGGTATGCAGGCGGCTTGCATCAAACCTACGCATAAATCTTGCGCACGAGTGTCTCCCATATGAGAAGCTATGCTATCGTGCAAGAAACTTAATACTTTACCGCCGGTAGCACCTGATTTGTTAATCGTGGTGCATATTGAGCTGATAATATCAAATGCACGCATGCGCTTTTGAATGTAAAACCATATTTTGTGAAGATTCAACTTGCTCTTGCGATTTTCTGACTCCAACTGGGTGACAAACAACTGAAATAACCTTGTTTAGTTTTGTTTCGTTGTTGCAATGTTGTCATTAAGTGTTTTTTACCATGTAGTCCACTACTATCCTGCCCACATATGCAGCAAGGGCATTGTTAACTTGTCCATACTCAAATTGCATTTTTTCTTCAGTGAATCGCTGTACTATGGAATAATGAGACGCTAGTGGCAAAATCTGTTTGACGAGATCTCGCAGGGATACATCAATCTGATCGTTAAGAGTGAACTCCCTGGGATCATAGGGATCCTTAAGTTCTTCTATTTCAATCAAGTTGGCTGGAAGACCCATAAATAAGTTCAACAGATCCTCAATGATTAAGTTTTCTTGAGAATGTGTAGGTACATTCGTGATAGGAAGTGGAATACAAAGAGTGCTGTTGGAGAAATCCCAAGACATACTGGGTCGGCGCTGCACCCATGAGATGATCGATGGAGTTTGCGATAATGATCGTGATGGTATTTTAGCGATGCTTCTCCGCTGATCGTCTATGTGTTTAGATGAAGTCGCTGATTTGAGTCGGCTTCTTACTTGGGGTAGTGTGTCTTTTGTAATTTGTGTGTTACTTGTAACAGACATTCTCGATGCTTTACTAGTTTTATGTAGATATTCTTTCATGTTACTGTCCTGTGCAATTCTTGCTACTAATTCGACGTAGGCATTTAAACAATCAACGCTAAGTAACAATTAATATATTTCAGTCACAGATTTGGATAAGACCTAGCTAATAATTACTCTTTTGTCCGCAAATCTTGATATTTAGATCTGAAAGCCAACTGATTCGGAGATCTTTCTGCCAGTTGCTGAAGATATTGCTGAGTGGTTTCCGCCGTTTCAACCACCGGATTTGACGACGAAATGTGCTTTTGTAAGTATTCTACAAACTCGGCTGGACTGCTGTCACTCCTTGATAAGTAAAATCCGAGAACGCAAAGAAAGTCGTTCAGATTACAATAAACAAATATAAAGAAACTCATACCCCAACTTTGTCAACAGCTCTTGTGCTAACAAATGCAACTTAAACTCGCTCATGCTCGTAGATTAATACTGATGAAACCTACACCTGAACACTAATGACACATTAAATTAAATTAGTTGATATTATGTTAACAAAATTAATTTAGCAACTGTACGAAATGATCTCAAAGAGGTTATGTTTGGATGTTTCAAAGTTTCTACTTTGAGGGCGCTTCTATCTACTACAGCTAATTTGAAGTTTGTTTTCAGAATCCAATTGAAAATTAAATTCTTAACACAGATATATTATAGACTAACATTCGTCCATCTTAATATTTCCATGTATAACAACAAACACTACTCAGTTATTAATTAAATTATGCATAATAAATAAAATGCGTCAGATTGTTTTGATACATGAATCTCAGGATTCAGTAAGTAGAACAAAATTATTTTTTATTACAAACAATGGATCAACAAAAACACTATTCACTTTAAACAATGTAAACACACTACTACTGATCCTCTAGTCTCCGAAGAGATAAACTATTTAATTATAATAGTTATTCTTATTAATATATCATATATATATCTATATATTTATCTATACTGAAAGTATTATTATTTATATATACTTTTAGTTATACGCGGCAAATTCGTAACACGAATGATACCAATATATATATTACTTATTACTTTTCTCAATTCTTTCATTCATACATACGCATAACTAAATATTTACCCAAAGAATATCGTTATTTTGTATAATTTCTTTGTATGGAAATAGAATTGTTAGAGATATTAAAAACATATAGCTACGTTATATTTTTATATGTATATGTTTTGTCCCTATGTAATATATATATACACATTTAGGTATAAATTTCCATTTGTTAATTTAATTTGCTTTGTCTCCATTTGTTACTTTTGTGCCGTATTCGAGAATCCCGATAATAATAATAAATAAATCAACGCGAAATACTTAATCGTTTTCTTTATAATTTCTCTTTTTAGTTATCGAAAGATAGATTAACGCAAATTCTTCATACAATAAATCTCTTTCATCAGTTGCCAACAATTCAAACGCAACGCAATACATAACCAGAACTAATCGCGTTATTGTTTAGTTTGTTTGTTTACATGGTGTGTACAATTATCACGATGCTTAAAGCATTGAACTTGCGTTCGGAAAATCAACGAGTGAGCGCAACGCGTAACTTCTCAAAACATGCGTGAAATTTAGAAAAATTTATGCAGGTACGTTTTATCATTCATTATCATGCATATGGCGTATTCTAAGCCATATTAGCGTCAGCCGCAATTGGCGGTTCTGTGTCAGATCCACCACCAGCACCATCACCGCCGCCATCTTCATCACGCGGTTTGTCCTGCAAGGTCTGCCGCAGTTCGTTTATCGTCGCGCCAGTGTACAGGCGCTTAATGCCGCGTGGCAGCGCCCGGCAGGATTGCAAATTGATCGAATGTAGTTTGGGACACTTGCGGAGAATCGCCTTCACCGGCTCAAGACTCACCGACGAACCACACAAATTAATCACTCTGAAATGTTTCGGAATTCGGATAGAATTTCATCATCATACAACTATTTCAAGGGATACCTCAAGACGGATTCGTCGCCCTTTTCAGCCAATGCCAGCACTGCCGCGTCCAACGGCTCCGTCGCTGTCGACCATGCCAAGTCAACCTCCTGCAAGCTATGGCTCCACTTCTGCATGATGAGTTCCAGGCCTGAATTTTGCGTCCGCGTCACCAAACACGCTTCAAAAGCACACAAAACCAAATTTTACAACAATTATACAATAGCCTCTAAGCATTTTATAGCTTACCACTTAGAAACAAATGCTCAAGATCCCACGCTGGCACTTTGACTAAACCGGAATCGCTTAGACGTATGCACCCGCGCACGTCCAACAGTCGCAACTTACGGCTATTCTTGAGTATTCTCTCAATACCGTTATCGTCCACGCAGCGCGCTGTCGTTGTCTTGTCTTCCACCCCTGCCAAAGACAGTTCCTCCAAATTTGGAAAGCCGGTCGATGCCACCTGATCTGTAAGACTAGCAGGCGCTAACCAAATCTGACTGTTGGTCACTCGCAAAACCCGCAACTTTGGACAACCCATCTGGAACTTTTCCACGTGGAGCAATGCCGTGTTATGTGCAAATGTACGTATATTCGATATGTCTAGGAGTTCTAAGTTGGGACAATTCGCCGCAATCGAGGCCATTATTTGCGTGAACCCGGCGATTTTATTGTGCGCGAGCACTAAGTGCGTCAGCCGGCTGTTCATCGTCTGGCCCAGACTCACCAATGGTTGTGCATTTATAGCTGAGGTCGGCTTTAACACCAAACAAAACAAAAATCAGTTCAAGTTGAATTCTACGAATGTTAATAAAAGATCAAGTAACCTACATTAATTGAAGATAAATCCAAGCGCTGAAGGTGTGGACACTCAGTGGTTATGTATTTGAGATTCTCCGCATTCAAACCTTTCCAGCCGGAGAGATTCAAGCCGCGAAGTTCGGGACAATTTAGTGCGACCGCTTCAAGAGACGCTTGGATGTCGCGTACCTTCCACTCGCTCAGATTCAAATCCTGGCATTTGGTAAGTCTGTTCTGGACAAGCCAGTGCAAGCGGTAATCGGTGCGTGAGCGCTCCTTAACGCAATTTAAATCCACCTTCTTCCACAAAGAAATATCTTCGGACACATCGCGCCATAAGCGGCAAACTTTCGCCAACTTAACGATGGATGGCAAAGCGCCGTCACGCCCTACCACGTACTGAAACACAGTGAGAAGCACATTCTGGGGAACGGTGCTCCCCCAAGGGCCTTGCACCTTTGGTTCGAACGGTTCCTCCATTGTAGCAGAATCTGCAGAAGCATTGCCCTTCGACCGCTTACTGGTTGTCTCGTGATCGGACGCGTCCGTATCAGAAGCCTTGTGTTTTTTTCGACGACCACTCTTCTTCTTGTTTGGTTGCAGCTGCTGATGCTGATTGTGCGCCATGTTCTTCTTGATACAAATTTTGATGGTGTTCTTGTCGCCGCTGATCTGACTGTGATACATTGGCACGAGCGCTTTACGTGGCCGTCCCCGACTGGTCGCAGCCGCCCGTTTACGCACCTTCTTCTCCACGGCGCCGTTCTTTGCTGGTTGATGGCTGACGAATTCTACAGGTACACTAACATTATGCTTGTTTTCCTTCGGTGACGTGCTAGGCTCGGACAACGCCGGCGAGTCGTTGAGCGACGAAGAATCTTCATCTGTAAGCAGACGTAAAACGTTCTTTAGTGTTGACACTGTTCACTTGAAAACAAATTGTAATACCTTGAGAGGTACTTTGAATCGAATCCTGCGACTCGTCCTGCATCTTTTCACTATCCACTTCGTGTTCATTATCGTCCTCACTAAAATTGGCACTGTCTACCGCACTGTAGCAATCTGTATTCGCACTGTGCAGATTATTGTTCGGCATACCATACTCGTCCGCATGCTTTACCACACCGTTCGTATCTCTTCCGGAATTCGGGGCTCCGTAGCACGTCGGGATGTCGAGCAGGATGCTCCTTGCAGTCTCATTGCAAACGCCTTCCTCGGCCATTATGTCTGACCGTTTATCAGCACAATCGTGTGAAGATTACGTGGGAAAGAACATTGTTGATAATTTGCTGTTGTGGTCTGTAAGGAGAAAATGTATCAGTCTGGTCACCGAGCCGCAATAATTGCTGAATCAATTATTTAATCAATACGGAACGAAAATCGAACGCGTTGCAATGTCAGACGGAATGTTTATACATACTCCACTTCGCCAAAACGTACACAATGAGATTCAGCAGGAGACCCGCAAAGTCGCATACACTTAAGCACTGGCACTGTTCAAGCGGAAGCAAAAGTAGGTTTTCCCTTCGCGCAGTCTTCCGAGATTGTTGGTAGTTGTGGCAACGAGCACAAGAAGCAACAAACATCCACATGCCATGACCGTGGTAAAACTCACCTGCACAAAACCATCGAATTAGGACTGAAAGCGAAGACAGTGAGTACCACCGATGCACCGATGATCTGCTCGCTGTTGTTTAGCATCGGACTACATAATCTTATCGCGCAACGATACGTATCGTCGTCGTCGCCGCCGTTGTCTTGCTGCTGGCACTAGATCGTCGTCGGCGCTTCGCGTCCGTTTTCTCCATTTGCAGGCAAATCACCAAAAATTCCTCTATAGCTCGCGGGCTGGTTGCCTGACCACTCACTCTTCTTCTTGCAAATAGTAATCGGAATACTGCTGCGACCACACGGCGCGCAATGTAAACGGATGAATACGGTGTACACACGGAGTAACTGCGTATTGTGTTGTTGCCTTGCGTGCGCTCTATCACCACACAAGCACTGCTACTGCCGCGCGCACGTCCACCGCTTTCGGAACTCCGCTGTCGTTCCACATTCGCTTCGTTTATTTCTACATGCAGCGCACAGTATTCGTATTCAGTGTTGTTGACCTTGTTACTTATCCAAGATGCCTTCTTTTTTCTTTGCGTAGCAGGTGGCGGTATTCGTTTCCTTATTTGCACAAATTTACATTGATACATGGAATTATACCATATCCTGCATTCTTAACTCTCCATTAGTAAATTAATAATTGTTTCTTGAAATTGTTGAAATTTTTTGCGTCCCGATTTGAGCGCCATCTGTACATAACAGTTTGCGAGTAAAAACATTGCTCATGTTTCGGAGTGATTCGGCGAAATTTGTTGTTAATTTATAAATTGAAATAGATAATAATATTTCATTATGAATTTCGGGGAAATTGTTGAGCCCTCCACGCGTGCACTCCTTTACGATGAAGAAGAATTTGACACTACAGAGAGGTTAAGATGACTGTTTTGCCTTAAACGTTAAAGCTGATTGTGCATTGATAACTTGTTTCAGAATTGAATGGATACAAAATTGTGATGTGCCGGCGTCAATTGACGTTCTTCTAGTCACAGAGACAAATTTCATTAACAAAATTGTCCTTTGTTGTCTACTCAAGTCCGCAAAACCTATCGCTTTAACGAAGAAAGACGTAATCTCAGTTTACAAGTTTGAAGAGGGAAAATACATTGCTCTTTGTAATATAACACCCAACACTTCACAAGGAGAGGTGTTATCCTGAGTTTATAAAGTAAACTTTAATACTAAAGTGTGCAATTTTAGCTGATTGAAAACTTACTACCATGGTTAAAAGTAGCAAAAAGATGCCATGCCGTTCAAACCCAACCCACAGCTACATATCTCAATAAAAATATAGTGGAAGGTGATGGATGTATTCTCCGGACTTTAGAAACCAATAAGAGTACTGTTGGTTCTTTCTGTCCATGGGTGGAAATGCCCAATTTAATATCTTCTATCACAGCTGGAGTATTTTCGTACTGCCTTTATGCATCGAAAGAGTGCTCGGTTTTCATTGGATACATAGATCACGCACCCATCGATTCTATAAATTCCAAACCATTTCTGGCTTTATTTAAACATATTGGCTTTGATGCACATGGTAATGTTTATAACTTAGTTGATAAGCTACCTGAAAACAACCTGTATATGTGAAATTCAATTCTTTAATACACTTTTCCTACGTCCAAGCGTAATTCTGAGTCTCGGCTGAATACTTCAAGCATTCAACCTGGTGAACTAGTTTGGGATCATTACTACAGAAATGTTTCAATACTTTGGTTTCAAGTCCACAGTCTGCGAGATTTTCCTGGCTGAACACATTCATGCCGGAAGCATTTTGAGTTTGTTTAGAGTCACTGTGTGAAACATTCACCTGACTGAAGGGTTCTGTACCCTCTAATACACTAAAAGTAGCAGTCATCGAGTTCTCCTGGGTGTGTATTGCGCATAAATTATGGATACACTGAGGTAGGATCGGCCCATTCAAGTCTAACGAGTAAAAATCTTCGTTGTCAACGCGTACTTTATTTTCCCGAACTTGAAGTGTGGATAGTGTCGCCCCGTGAAAAGAAACAGGAGCCAGAAGTGTAGGAGGTATGCCTGCGAAAAGACCTGTTGGTGAGATAGCGCTCTTGCAGTGTGACAGAAAACTGTAAAAAGCTTGCACTTCCACTCCTTCGATCAAAATCATACTGAGATCGCTATTATCTATCTTACTCTCGGCTTTCAGAGTGATTTTCTCTTGGGTGTAGTTGATCTGCTTGATTTCTTCAGAGTTGATGCCCATGCTTTGAAACCATTGCTCATCTGGTTGCTCCTCGTCTTCTTTGTGACCTTCTGCTTTATCAGCGTCCAATATTTTACTCTTTAGAGGCATCGAAAATTCAATTTCTCCCTGGTTTAACATTTGTCTAAAACCGCGCGTTGTCGGTGAAACAAACGCGTGTAAATCGGTGAAACCCCCGATTCCAGCCGCGCGAAATAAGACTGTAAACGTATTGGCGCATGCATAAAAGTATGGACATTGACGGGTACGAATCAAATGGAACAACGAGCGAAAACTGCTCAACCAGGCATTATGGAAACTTTCCTTTATCTTCGCAGTTAGCGGAATAGTGGACTGAGTGGCTTTTGTGTTAGACCTGGGGAAAAGATTTAACCAGGGGATTGATGGGTGTTGCCAGTATAAGCAGCACTGGTGAAATTTTGCATTTGATGATGTATCCAATGACGTGCTTGTTTTACTTGTGTCCAGACATCTTGTAAAGCTAGTCACTCCTGAAGCTTCTTCACCGATCTTCAGGGTTTGGCTCCAGCCGAAGGACTTCGGAGAGAAAAATCTCACTTTCTTCTTGAGACTCCAGTCAATGGGTATCCACTTTTCACCAGGGGTCTTCACCTCTAGTGGTTCCTCAACCTTTGAGAGAATATTCTTAAAAGAAGTTATGATTTGCTTATCTTTTTCATCTTTAAGGTCCTTTTGAGGTTGGTTGATGTTGAAGAGTTTGAACAATGTGCTGTCGGCAGATTCATCTATGTCTTCAAGTTCTTCAGTCTTAGTGCGTTTAGTTTCAGTGCTTTTGGAAAACGGATTTTTTCGTTTTGTTGATGCAGATGACAAGGAGGAAGTTGGAGTACCTGTTGCTGGTGAGTTAAAGTTAATTCTGGCTTGAAGTGCTTTTTTCTTCCGTTTCAGTTTCTGCAGTTGCATTACTTCGGACGGATGTCTCCATTTAAAGGCTGGTTTATTCGCTTCACTCATATTTCGTGTAATTTCTTGTAGAAATTTGTTATTCTAAAACAGGTTATGATCTTATAAGAACGCAATATAATTAAAAAACTTACCTATTGTTAACTTCCAGTCTGTTAAACAATAAATCCTTTTTGGCAACCCTTATTGTGATTAATTTATAATTTAATTGATCATTTTGTTGCTATTTTATGTGAAATTCCATCACAAATATTCCCCGCTGTTGGTGACGTAATGGTGGTTGCCTGACTCATGTTCGGTAAAGTTCTTTAACATGAAGCATATGCAACTCTCGTGGCGCTAAAATTGAAAAGTTTGAAAGTTTGATGTTAGATATACAAGTACATATAAAAGTGAATAAAACCTGATTACAATATGCATACTTTGTCACCGTAGTTCTACAGGTATTCTTATCAAAAGGGGTTAATATAGTATGATAAAGACCAAGTTGGCGTCTGCCTGTGACGCCAGAAAGTAGTACAAATGCAGGTCCCTGAACCCGTTCAGTCGAACGAACAAAAATCTATATTAATTCTATTCGCGCTGATACCGAAATCCACGAGTCGATGTAATGCAGCGTAATGTAATCGAAGCGAATGCATAATGCAATTACCAATGACGTTATGCAAGCATCGTCAATTCGTTAAAATTGCAAGTCGTAACTAATGCAGAGAAGCCAAAAAAACGAGTGAACAAGACGCGCTTTGTACAGCAATAAGTCAAGTCAAGTTGACAAAGAAATGCGAGCGAGTTGTGTGCGTGAAGACAATTACCAAGTGATAAGCAGTTGTTTACGGTGCGTGAATTTCTTGGCTTATCAGGTGAGTGTTACCTGGGCAATGACATGACACTCGGTCAAGTTTTCGGCTCGGCGAGGAAATGTTGATGATCTATAGATCATCGGCGCGAAGCGAAGGCACGGTGCGCATCCGCGGAAAAGCGCGAGCGGCGAGTGGCGGCGGCGGCAGAGGCCGGGGCGGCAGCAGTATCAATGAATCGATGTGATATAGCGGAAACACAAGATGCAATAAGCGCTTGGCGTGAGATTCTCGCTCCCCACCAGCAGGCCGCGGCGCGTACAACTGCAGGTCATTCAACTCGCGGAGTCCCAGCGAGCAGCACGCCGCGATCTCGCGCTCGCTCTTTCCTATCGCCGCGCACCGCAACGCAACATTCGTCCTTAATTCACAGTTACTCGTCGCATGCTTCCTCCTTCGCGGTTTATTATTGTTGCTGCTGGTTCGATCAAACAGCAATTCGCGAAGAAAAAAAAAAGAAAAAACAACAGCCACCCACCCGCAGCTGAGCATCTCAAACTCAAATCAACTCAGCGTTTGGCCCATATTTGATTGCCATACGCATGTACATATGTACAAGAATTGAATTGTAATACCGGAAACGCAATTCAATTGAATTCAATTCATACGTACGAGTACATACATGCGATTGTCACCTATAATATATCAATTCAAGCAGCGCCAATTCAAGAGAGAAGAAAGTTGATTGAGGAAATCGAAGGTGGACGTGTGCAGGAGTCGGAGTCGGAGTCAAGAGCGCGCCGGCGAAGAGTGCATCCTCGCGTTGCGTAAGAGGCAGCCGGCCGCCACCGTCGTCGTCAGCGGCAGTCCACTCATCAGCGTCCTCCGGCACCACTCGCGCGCACGCTGTCGGTCGCGAAGTTCAGTTCGCAATAGTGCGCCAACCCGATGTTGATGGTCATTCTTCAAACAAGTGTCAGTCCCCAAAGTTTTCGCTCCCGGAGGCAAAATACAACACCATAGCAGTGCAATTACAAGATTAGATAGATATTTTCGTATTTTTGTGAGTGTGGAGACAGTTTTACTTACCAGTGACCAAGAAGGAAGACCGTGTTACTTTGTTTTTGTGGATTATCAACAGCACCACTGGGATTCGTCAAGACACAGGTAAATATGTACAGTGCTGAGCAGGGACCACCGGGCCGGGCCAAAGGCAAAAATTGAGGGCACTGATAACATCGATTAGTGCACGTTGCACATGCATTGTTCGATAGTCGTACTTGTCGTGTGTGTGGGTGTCCTATGCTGTGCATGCATGTGTGGAGCGCTCGATGCAGTTTAACGAAACCAATTTGTTCTGACCTATTTTAGACGCGGCGGGTGCATTGCACACATAATGCAATCCTTCTAAACAAACGCATTGCCACTGCATAGTTTATCATAGCATACTCAACGCTCCGCTCCGTTAGGTACGACCAATAACACTTATTAGTGGTAGTCCACTGAGAATGTTCTTAAATATCTGCAAATATTTACTCTAAATCTGGGCCAAAAACGTCTTAATATTGATTTCTGCAGACGTTCTTCTTAAACTAATGGCTGGACTAAGTAACTGGAGTGAAATGCAGTGTGGTTAGCTCCTTAAGCAAACATGGAGAAAGCTAAGTCTCTTCCGTATTGCAATGCAATGCAATGCAATGCAATGCGGTGTAGTGAGTGTAGTGAAAGTTCTCCTGCAATTGTCATTTTGCAAAGGCGATAGTAATAACCTTTGGTTGTGCTTGACTGTGATTGCGGTTGCTTCTTCCGAGTTATCACATATTGTCGTACGTAGGGCACGAATGATAAGTGATCGGTTAGTGCTTGCTCACAAGATTGATAAAAATTGTCGCAGTCGCTTTGCTTTGGTTTGGTTTGCCTTGTGTTGCGTTGCGTTGTCGGCGAACCTTGAATCGCGCGTTATGGCCAAGTTCATTACTCCAGACGCACACATGCGAAATTATATAAGACGCCCGGCGTGTACGTGCAAGCCGCAGCGCGCACTGCCGCTTTGTGGCCCGAATATTCGAATGACATTGACAACGAACGATCAGATTCGCAGTTGAACTTGCTCATTGCACGATTATTGCCACTGCGCTGGCGCTTGCGAATCCGAATCCGAATCCGAATGCTATTGAGTATGGGTATGGATGGGTAACACGAGTCGTTCATTACTTGTCGCCTACTGATAGGCGACTTAATATTATAAACAGAAATGAATCTGATTGTGAGAGACACAACAAAACTGAACACAAGACACTTGAGTGTGAATTTATGAGTTAATTTCGCGCTGTAATGCAGT
Organism: Aleochara bilineata; assembly: GCA_003054995.1. NCBI lineage: Eukaryota > Metazoa > Arthropoda > Insecta > Coleoptera > Staphylinidae > Aleochara > Aleochara bilineata. The sequence continues at coordinate 19,751 of NBZA01009742.1, read as the reverse complement.
CCCAGATGTAAAGATGCGCAAACAGAAATTTTCTGCTATTTTGCTACGTTTATGTTAGATGTTATAAGTTAATACCTATGTGTTACTATCAACAACAACCAACGCGGCGCGGCTGCTCTTGCTGCAACGCCACTGACAGAACAGACACTTGTCGAGGCAAGGCGACTGAAATTCAAATGTAGATCAAGGTAAAATTGCACAACAAACAACGCGTTAGCACAACAACTCAATCCGCTAAGTCGCAGCGCAACGTGCACACAATAAACAAAATAAATACTTATACGTACCTACATTGTTTCTTGCAATGCTAGATTTAATTATGTATTACTGTTCATATTTTATCTTGTTTATCTTTTCAGCTTGGAAACTGTTCGAGTTTAAGTTGGATTGAACGAACTTTGATTGAAATGCTCATCAGTCGATGCGGTGGCGACTGATTGGGGATGATAATGGCGCGCAACGCATCGTCGTCCAGCCGGCGTCGCCACCGCCCCAACACAACCATCGGTATCAGATAAACCTTTATAAAAATGTAAGTATGTAAACATATTTCTCAAGCTGCTTGCCTGGATGTGCATTAAATCATAGTTTAAGTACATACTTACACATATGACATGTTTTGAGTTTAAGCAGGCCTAGTTAAGTCAAGTTGACGTGTTACTTAAGGAATGAATTCGCACTGGTATGGTTGGCAGATTGATGATCGAGTGTGAATTTCAAGAGCATTCAGATTTGATTTTCCATACAATGTCGCGGTACAGTGTCGAGCCAGGCGCGTATGTGTGGCAGATAGAGCGGCGCATACATGCGTCGGTTCCACAAAGGTCAATGCCTTTTATCAGTCATTACGGCTAATATTAGACGGTTTCATAAAATACATACACACATCGGTAAAGGCCTAGTCCTAGTAGTGCGGCGAGCGAGTAAGTGAGTGAGTGAGAGTACAACAAGCAATTGTATGGACAGTACGCGTAAGTAAACGCACTTACTGATCACAATCAGAGCCATATTTGGCTGCAATACCAATAGCAATAGTAATAGTAATCTGGTCTGGTGCATGTGCATAACTCAAGTTGCGCACTTGAATCAACTCCACTGCTGCGCGGAGAAAGGCGGAATTGCAGAGCAGAGTGCATTGCATTGCATTGCATTGCATTGCATTTCATTTCTCTTTCACTCTTACTTAATTCGCGCGAATGACTTAAGTCTATGACTGAAAGTGATGCATATGGGAAGGAGGAAAGAAAGTGTTTCCTGGTTTTTGCCTACACATGCATGTGTATAACACAACACATCCGCTTCTGGTTCGGTACATAAATCAAAGAGAATCAGAACTGAAATTACAGTTTTCTGTGGTAGTTTTCAGAGAAATGTGGTATAAAGGGGCGAGCTCACACAATATTGGTCAATTACACGTGTAAGCAGATTTGGACATTTGGTCAAGCGTCCCTAGTCCTAGTGTTTCGTTTCAGGTTTCGTATTATTTCTCTTTCACTGCGCCATCATAGAAAATAGTAAATGAAGTTGAACAAACAACGCAAACAGGGTTGTCTAACTCTAGTGAATTCATTAAGCCCTCTTCACACAGTACACTACAACGACTATAAAATTTTCATTCATTTGAATAGAATACGAATGCGAAAGAAAGGGTGCGCGTTTAGGTTGAAATAAAGGCTCCCTGTTTGAATCACACGTGCACGTGCAGTCGGTGACAGTGACACGTGTACAGATATTTTCTTCCAATGAAATCTTAAGAAATTAGAGCAAAGACTAAATAAAGTTTAGTCAGTTTCTTCAAGGCCAGCCTGAAAAATGCGGATGGGACCTTAAAGAAAGCTTTTTATAGAATGTACGTGCTACTCGTAGACTAAAGTAAAGTAAAGTAAAGGTCCTGGCAATGGATGTAAATTTCCACGCAGTGGTGTGTTTGCGAAAACTATACTTTACTTGAGTGACCGTGGTGCAAAGAATGTATTAGAGTCATAATAGAATCGCTCGAACGTCCGGGTCCTGCTGAGTGCCGCTGCTGCCGCCGACAGCAGGAGGCAATACCACGCGATGCGATGCGATGCGATCTGAAGCAGTTGTGTTCGTGCAGTACGCGCGCGTCCCGCGGTCGCGGTCGTCAACCCCATATTATGTAGGTCAGTAATGGTGGGCGTCGTCGGCTGAGAAGCGGCATGCGCGCCGCGACTTTGCGACGCTCGCGTTCGCGATCGCACTCGCGCTTAGAAAAAAGCTATCCTAGCCTAGCGAAGCCATGTACTTGTACTATTTTATAACTTCTACCTTCTTACGTTTGATATTGACTTTTCAACAATTATACAGGATTCTATTTACCTTAAATCAGTGTCTGCCAAACTGTGTGCCACGCAAAACTCCAGCTGCACTTCCACTGGTTTGAAAATATATTCATTCGTCGCGCAGTTTGTTTGGTTATTTGGTGTGTCGTGTCGTATGGTAATACATTTTCGCAAGCACTGGTCTTAAAGTCTTAAAGTTCTTCTTTGAAATGCATTTCCTTGTTTGTCTGTAGTGCTTTAAGATTTTATTATAATTAGCAATTATCTATTCCTAAGCATTTATTAAAGTTATTAATTAATAATCAATGGCAATTATTTATTAAGTAGGTAATGAAAAGTTAAAATATTTGAATTTTAAAGTACGAAGAAAGATAAAGGAATGAAAGTAAGATTGAAACAAACTTGTATAAGTAAATAAAAATAAAAGTGAAATTAAGTAGGTAGGTATGTGTTCTGGTCTCTAGCTAGGTCTAGACGGAATCCTAGCGGTACATGATGCGCTCACGGACGATGAGTGGTGTCTGCGGTTGACTTAGCTTAGCTTTGCTTAGCTTAGCTTACCTTACCTTACGAGTTAGCGGTTCTTCAGCATGGAAAAAACGTTACTGTTCTTTCCTTGCTATACAATGCATTACAATATAATACACAATAGCGCATAGACAAAGACGACTTAAAAGCGAAACTATTGTATGAGTACACACGGGACGTGTGTGTGTACGGTATTCAGAGGAGAACCGGTAAAACGCGGGCGACGACGAGGAGATTGAAGCGTTGAAAGTGAAAGTTTTATGTGGATGTCCATATGGTCATAGGAACATACGTAGGTGTGTAGGTATATACACACATATGTAGGTACCTATATGGCGAAACCAAAAAGGATAACGCGATATTCATCCTTATCGGACGCCGAAGGATACAATATTGCTGCGATTGATGATCATGTACCAAGTGCATTTAATGCCAATGCACGTTCACATTCGTTACGCATGTGCACGCGCACGCAGATTATGCAACTTTCTACTTCGACTTGCAATTGCATCGCAATGCAGTGGGAATAAATCAACTTCAAGTGAAGTGAAAGTCTTCCTTCTTTTGTCTCCTGACGCACATATGTACATATGTACATATGTTTAGATTGTGAGTGTAGCTCTCTATGATGAGTCTTATTTGTTTGAAGACATCTGATATAAAATTAGGCGGACGGGACAGTGAGCAGTGAACACACTCTTAAGGTCAACAAATTTCGTGCATGTTTCACTTGATTTCAGCCCATGCGATGTGATGTGATGCGATGTATGCTGAGAATCATTGAACTCTCCTACCGAAATGAAACGAAACGAAATGAAGCGCGCAATGAACTTTTAATTCATTACGAGTGCCCTGATGAGTGGCAGGCAGCGTGTATGTTTACACACTGACAATGACATGTCACGACCGGACTGGGCTGGCAATAACATTGCCAAAATTATGCGCTGAGCTGCGCTCGCGAACGAACGAATGTTAATTTGAAATTTGGAGTTCAAGTTTGCATTTAAATTATCTTAAATGGAAAATTTGCGTGAGTAAGTATAAGTGTTGATACATAATTCAAGTTCAAAGACTTTATAAAGAGTCGAGTGTGTTGTTAAGTAAAATTGTCCTATCAGTGATTGGCAGTGAGTCATGCTGGGCAGCAGCGAGGATAATTGCAAGGATCAGCTGCAAACGACAGGAGGTGGCTTTATCGAGGAGGTCAATGCCCGTTGCGCGCGCCTCAGTGGTTTGTGTGTGAAAATCACACGCCAGTATTACCTACTCCTTGTTCCTTCTAGGACGACAAGACTAGACTAGACTATATAGACTAGACTCGGATAGCAATAGCAACAGAAACGCAGGAAAAACAAGAAAGAGAAGAGAAAACAGAAAGAAGAGTAATGTTTACTCTGACAGATTGGATGTTATCCAAAGGACGCGGGCATCTAGAGTTTCTCAAAATTCTTTTCTGGTCGTCCGTCGTTCTTTCGCATTTCGTTTCTAAGTCTAAATCTTAGACACATTAGACTAAAGTGAGAGTGAGCACGTACCTATGTATGTGAAGTCTAAGAAGACACCAAACAGAAGGCATGAAAGGAAACTATTTCTACGCAAGGAGAAGCATCTCCTTTCCTTCTCCCCTTTGCACTTTCCCTTCTCTCACGCACTGAATCTATCGGCTGGCTGGCTGGCTGTAGCATTATATTATCGATAGATGTTTGTTTATTATATACAACCAGGCATACACCGCGCAATACAAGCGGTTGTATAGGCTGCGCTGTGCTGCGTTGCGTTGCGTTGGAAGCGTCAGTAGGTATGTATTATCCTTTGGCGTTTTCCTTGTTCATTTCTCTTTTCTCTAATGAAAGAAGTTGAAGCGTTTATTTTATTCATGCGATTGGTAACTCAGTTCCTCGACGGAAGAACATCAATAGGGATTATTAATTGCTCGCGTATTCAAGCTAAACGTCAGGTGACGTGACGTGATCGATTGTACGTGTAACCCCTTTTCTTTTCTATTGTTTGTTAGTGCTATAATATGATAGAAAATTCGAAACGAGTGAGGTGCACTGCATGCAACCCGACTTCGACGTCGACGACGACGACAGCGACGTCGACGTCGACGTCGACGTCCCTGATATAGATAGGTACGGGTCAGTATCCTTTCCGGCAAAGTGGGTCAGACTCTAGAACGCTCATTGCCATATCGCATATTACTTACTTATTATCGTTGCGTCGTCATTATTATTATACGCTTGCGCCTGCGCTAGGATTCGTACCTATTTGTATTCGCAGACGAGTTTGTGCATTTAAATAAGCTAGTTTTTCTATCTGTTTCTGTTTGCTAATTATCTGTTAAATTACAGTAATAACATCATAAAAAAATCATAAACAGTCCAATTTAATAAGTAGCTGAATATAAGATAAACTGTTTTTTATTTGCATATTTTGCGTTGAGGTACCTACATAGGTAGGTAATTAATACTTAATTAATTTTAAATAATACCTAATAGTTAGTACAATATGTAGGTATATGTATATTATTGATCGACATTGAACAACAATATACCTATTTGCTTAAAATGCAAGTGCAAACTGCAATTTGCAGTGTAATGACGACATGCATGCATGCGAATGCGAAGCGCGCGCGCCTGCGAGTCGCGAAACGGGTTAAGGCCGAACGCAGCACTAATTTCGACTGTAACTGCACTATGCTGTGACTGACTGAGTGACCGCACTGCACTTCTAATGCATTCGCATTCTCATTGCGCTATCGAAGCTGATGCTTGATGAAGTTAAGTTCCACTGCGAAATGACATTCGGCATTCGCAATTGTTGTTCGTTCGTCCTTGATGTTGCTCAACTCTGTATAAACCCGAAGCTCATTGCCAATCAACTTCCCGTACGTTTATTTAAATAAAACGATAGAGTCAAGCAAGCAATGATATTAATTAATACCTAATAATATCTATATTATTCCAATTAAATTGATTAATTATAGCACTTATCAATAAGTCTGTGTTTCATGTCATTTGCAAGTCCCCTTTTCCTGCTGTTTATGTAATGCCATGCATTGCACTTCATCTATTCCTGTGCAGCACGCGTGAAAAATGCGTCCCAGTTGTGTAACCAGGAGTGCGTTCGCTCCAACCGATCGGAAAAACTCTCAAAGTCCAATAATTGGCAGGAATTCCGCGTGGGAGGGAAGTAACGCAAATAAACAATAAATTTCGCATCTTAGCGAGTGAGTGTGCGGCTGAGATATCTTGGGGTAGGTCGAACAGGTCTTAATAAAAAATACGGTGCCTTGGACACAGGCGTTTATGAATTTAGCTTAGCGTGAGGTGAGGTGAGGTATACACACGCGTGGAACGCTATTTGAACGGCACTCGTACGCAAATAGTTCTATCCAGTTAATCCCTCGAGCGTGTAATCTGTTTGTGTTTGAAATTATGCACGAAGAGGAAGGACGCTCGAGTGAGTGAGTGAGTGAGTGCACGGTGGAAAATTGGGTCAAAAAATAGTCCTGCGTCCGTTCGACGCGTACCAGAAGGGTCGGTGCAGTTCAATTGCATCACTCGCTTCGCTTCGATCTATCGTGTTTCTATAGAAACTCGACGCACATCAAGCGTTATATAACACATTTCTTGGATGGAATGTGAAAAATGACGCGAACGAGTTGAACAACATGAGAAACAAGGGAATGTGAAATGGAAACACGCACAAAATGGGAAAGAAATGAGGAAGAAGTCGAACTTTAATTGCTTTCGTGGTCTGACCTATTTTCGCTCTGAATTAATACAAGTTTAATTTGTTCTGAAACCATTTGCACTCGTTCCCTTTGCTCTGCTTTGCTTTTAACTTAACTCACAATTAAACTAAACTAAACTTAACTTAACTCCACTCAACTATGTACCTACTTATGTATGTTTTTCTCGAGTGCTATAAAAGTTTTAAGGAAGTGATAGATAAATAAGTAATTGATTGCTTATTGAAATCAATTATTCCACAATCTTGAGAGAATTTTGAACCCGTTGAGATATGTACCTACCTACAACAAAAAATCACTTTCATTTCAAACGTCGCGTCGCGTCGTGCAACTAAACAATGCGCTAATTTACAAATTGCTCTTTTGTTCTTGTCCTTATCAGTCGCTCCTCTAATACTCGCACGAGCCTACTTGAATCTTGAACAAAAGCCTGTACAATTGACAACGTTCCATGAGAAAGTACATTAATTTGCGCAGATAAAGATTTCTTCTCTTACGCTTGCGCTTGCGCTTACATTGTGATGTAAATTCAGGGCGAGGAGTCGTAATGTGAGTTAAATTCAAAACCAAAAACCATCTGTTGCTCGTTCTGCTCTGCTGTGAACTTTCGGTTGCTGTCCTGTCCTGCCAGGCTCTGCCAGCCTCGTTATATGAATATTATTATTATTAATATTATTTTACAGCTTTCAATTTATTTCATTTTACAAGCTTCACCTTTTTAATAAGTTGCGAGGTACCTATTCCAACGCGTTGGCCGGGCTGGAAACGCATTTGAAAGTGATTTGCATTCGCACACACACTGACCGAAAAGCATTAAATCGTAAGTAATCTTAAGTGAAGACTTGCTCTGCCAACGCAATGCCGATATGATCATAGGTTGATCATCCATCTTTTCGGATATTTTACGTACGCAGATTAATCTTAATCAACGCGTTTTGTTGGCAAATTGACTTAAGTAGTAATGTAGACAACCCACTGAACGGATGATTGCATAACAGCGACAGCGACTTAAATCTACGGTGCTTTGAACTCTTCTGCGTGTTTTTGGTTAAATACCTACCTGATTAGTTCCTTGTTCTTCTTCTTTTCGTTTGTTTTGTTGTAAGTACTTAGGTATTTTCACAGGTCAAATGCAAGTCTGCTAAATACGTCGTGCTGTGTCGTTTCAAGTCGTGTCGTGCGTTTAATGAAGATCGCAGCAAAGTGATTTTGTGAAAGCAGGAAATGCCAGGCTTGCTATTGCACCAGCACAAGCGCAAGCGCACCGATGACGAAACCGTTTTTATTTTAGAAAGTGAAATTCACCGGCGTGTGCAATGCACAATCACACACAATACAGCTTCAAATAATACCTACAATTCACTTAGAATCAACGAGGAAGTCAAGTCAAGTCTTCGGCGTTTACAGTAATTCTTGTTTGAAACAAAATATGTATTCGCCCTTGATTGACAATCGCGTTATACTCGGAAGTATACATACTCGTATCGTCATGCCTTAAGCCAATACCATGTCTATGTACACTCCGATAAGTGCGTGCGAACATCGATTGATAAGTTTGTTTGACCTGCTCAGAGACATTTCCTAGTTGCCTGCTAATCGCACGTAAAGTCAAAATGGCGCGATCCTAATGCAACTTAGCAAACATGTGAGCGCATTGGTGCCCCTGCAGGAGAACTGCAGGCCATGGCGGCCAATCGGCTGCACGCAGCAGGAATGCATCGACGCGCGATTGGCGGAGGCGCCAACAGCCTGCAACCTGCAGTGGCGTGCATACCGTTGCATCGTCCTGCCGCAAAGGTCCTGTGGCGCTGGCGTGCGAGGAGTGAGAACGCGCGCTGCGCTGCGCTGCCTTGCGTTGCGTTGTGCGCGACCTTATGTTTCGTTTTCAATGGGAACGCTCTCGCAACATAGCAATGACCTGCATCTAGGTCGTATGTTGCAATCGGCTGCCTGCCGCTTGTGCGTTTTCTTGCTTCTTAGCTTTTTGCTTCTGCTACATACTATGTATGTACGTGCAGTGCTCCTTCGATTTCTTACACCTAACCTCACTTCATATTCACCTCTACTCTAACCAAATGAAAAACAATGCATTGATATGATACGTAATTATGAGCAATGAATGCAATTTTATCTTATTTGTAAATATGAATACTTAGAGCATATCATTGGAAATGTTCTAGAATCTATAATAGCTTGAAGTTTGATGTTGCGGGCACACGAAACGCAACGACACGACACTTCAGTGGCAGTGGCAGGACGTTAGGTCGTTCGCTCGTGAGTCCTTAAGTAGGTCAGGCAATGAATTTCTGTTCTGTTCTATTCTGCTCTAGGTTCGCATAGGCCCGCGGAGGAGTGAGCATGTTTCTGCGCGCTGGGAACGCGTTTGTATCGTGGCGTGTCGATTACTGCTCTGCAATTAGGTCAGGAGGTCCTTGAACCTCAAAAAATGCAGTTTTGTTTAACTTAACTTAACATTCAACTGAACTGAACTGAACCGAAGCGAAGTCGAGTCGAGTGGAGTGGATTGGAGTGAAGTATGCTGATAATAAAACACGCTTGAAAAATCAAGGATAACTATAATAAAATCAACAAAACATAACGAAATGTCATCGGTTTTTGGAAATTTTTGTAGGAGCTTACAATTTCACGAGTTCATCTATAATATAACAGCTTTTTCTTAGATAGGTATGATTTGCCACAACACGGATATGACTTTAACCAACTCTTATGTAACTAGACAGACAAGACTATGCAAGACCAGACGCTTGCAGTTTTGCAATTACGTGGCGACTTCTTCTGGTCTCACGTCTTCAGTTGCGACTTATCCTTATTGAGTTCTTCCTAGTTTCAGGTGGAATTTTAGTTTCTCCAAATATAGATTATTCGTGTTTACACATGTATGTACATAAGTCAACTTAAGTCAAGTCAAGTCAAGGAAAAAAATCAGGACGAGAGCAGTTTACTTTGGAACTTATGCACTCACTAGTATTAGGTATACATATACCTCTAATAGTTTCGTGATACGAACACTTGTCTCACTCGGGCGATGGTGTGAAATGGTGCACTCGTAATCGTACTGATTGCGAGTGGAAAAAATGTCATCAACTACATGGCATGCCTGACTGGGCTGCTGCGCTGTGCTGCGCTCAGAGGCATGCTAAGCAGACATTACTTAATCAATTATGACACTGATTAGATAACGATTATTCGCCGTGTGTACGCTACGTAAGTGCGTTTTGTCTTTGCCAAGTTACACGCAATATGTACTCGGAAATGCGTCTCTTGAGTGAGCTGCTGAACTGACTTAACTCTTACATAAACATGCAGAAAACTGCACAAAAATGGATATGAATTCAGAGGAGAAAAAGGAAGTTCCACGAGAAATAAAGAGAATGAAGGAGTGACATTCGTTCGTTGGATTCAATTCAATTCAATTTAACTGAATGTATTATTGATGCCTGATCTGATGCAATAGAATAGCCATGCCATAGCATGCTGCGTTTGTAATAAATTGTTGCACAAACACCTTAACATTGATATTAAATTCGTATTCCTTGCCCTCAGTTGCGCTTGCGCTTTCGCTTGCCTTGCGCAAAGTGCTTAAAACACAATAGCTTGGAGTTTAAGTCAACTGCGCATGATTTTCAAACTCAAACTCAAATCAAATCAAATGAAATGAAATGAAATGAAACCACATCCACATCGGTTGTGCTGAGAAAAGTGATAGTCCTTGACGGAGAGGAAACAATGGGTTGGCTTGTGAATGCATTTGTAATTGTTATTACAATTGTAGATTTCCTCTGTGATCGTTTTTGAATGTAAAGGACTAGGACGGCGAGTATGCAAATATCAGCGAGCTGAGCCGAGTAGAGTTCGAGGCTTGGAATTCATGCGCATGTGCTGATATCATCATCATCATTCGCGGAGGAATAGAGGAAGGACAAATGCAATCGCAGCGCGAGTTGGCGGAGTGGTATGGTTGTTGTGATGTTGTGATGCGAGGGCAACACTCGTTACGCAACGATGCCAATGGATACACAATGCAGGTTATTCACCTGAACTCGGTGCGAAAAAAATCAAACGCGGTTTCACTTCTAAAGAGAAAGTTGACCTAGATACGAGCGCGCGCTGCTGCGCAGTTGCCACTCGTTCTGCATTATCCTGTATACTAACGCACTCGCTCGCAGGACTCTCGTTCGCTACTTGCTTGCACTTCTTGCCACTTACACCGCGTAATTAATTGTTACATGGAAAGTTCCATGACACTCGCTGACTTGTTTGTTTGTTTGTTTGTTTGTATCACACACGTAACGAGGCGAAATATGTAGTTTTCAACGCGAATATCTACAAGAAATACGTCTACCTATGTCTTAAACACTTACCAACAATCATGTATGTAGGTACCTAGTTGGTGTCACGGTGTCCTTAGATCGTTCATTCCTCACAAGATCCTTGACTACGACTATAAACAACCTAGAAATAAATGAATATTTTATAGTTTCATAGTTTTATAATTATTTACTTCTATTAAACTAAAGTAAGTATACGACTGGATTGTTACTTAATGAATCATTTGAATCATTAATTATTGTTCATAAAATAAAATAAAACCAGAAGATATGACATGACAATGAAAGGTTATTGGCTGTAAGTGAGCGGCTCTTGTGAGTGTGTTTATTTATTTGAACAGTGACGGCAAGGCAAAGCAAAGGCAAAGGCAGTGACAGTATTGCCGCCACTGAACACAACAGAGGAGTATAGAAAATCATAGCAAAGCAGAGCAGAGGAGAGCAGAGCGAACCTTGGCCCGACTGGCCCAGTGAGTGCGTGGTGTGCGTATCGATTAGGGCAAATGCCACGGCCAAGGGCGGCTGCGTCCCGACGCACGCCGCGGATGGGGTAGGAGCTCGCTCCTGCCGCCTGCGCGCGACGCAACCGCCAAACTCACCGAATTCAAGACCTTACACTCAATACAAGGCAAAGCCAAAGCCAATGCTGCCGAAAATTGAAACCTTCATGGGCTATGAATTCAACAGCTTGCTGCTTGCTGCAGAATGAAGTCAAAAGTCATTGAACGATTAATGAAAACCAAAAACAAAACCAATACTTAACTCTTTACATACTGATATTAATTCATTAATAATAATTAATAAGTCCTTTAAGGATAATGATACAGAAATGTTTAGGTAGGTATATCCTATTATAATCCTGTATTTTCCAATCAGGATTAAACGATAGAATATAGAAGAAAACAAACAAAAAATGAGCCGTAAATCCAAAAAGGACGAAGTACGATGGATGGCATGCGGTTATTGATTATTTCCCAGGCTGGTGGGTTGGCAGTCACCCGCCAACGAAACCAGCAGGCGAGCGGCGGTCGTCGACCTTCGCGAGTACATTCAGGACTCCAGGACTCGGGATTATCGGCGTGACGCTCGCTCCTGGCCTTTCTTCGTTTTGCTTTCGCCGTCAGCCGCTGCGCACATAAACACCGCTCCGTCCTGTGCCATTGACAATCAGGCCAGGCCAGCCAGCAGGATCAAAATCAATATCCTATTATCCCATACGTTCATGAAATACTATCTACCTACCTACTACCTGCTCATATAGAAATCTACCTCTTGTGTGGGCAAATCTAGCAATTCAAACAGAAAAACTGTTGTTGAAGTGAGTAAAAGGCCAAAGGAAAAGCGTCCCAGAAGAGTTCGAAGCGCAACGCAAGCACGAACGTAATGCGGAAACATCGTTATTAGGACGCTCCATGCCAATGACCCTTGCGCACCATGCACGTTGCCTGGATACGCCGCCGACGCCCCCAACTTTTGTAAATATAGCAGGCACAGGCGGCAGGCGGCAGGCACCAGGCTGGAAGTGCACGGACACCAACCATATGGTCGCGCCGCTGGTGGTGTGTGTGACAAACACGCGCAGAAGCACAGGATCTTCAACCAGCTGCTGGCTGCTCTGTTGTAAATTATCAACAGACTATTCTATATAATGACTAAATTGTTTTTAAAATACATAATAGTAGGAGAGGATTGTAGGTATTATCCTGGCAGAGGTTGATGTAACTGACGTCAAACGAGTGGGGCGAAGGTGCGGAAAACACGGCTCCGGGGACGATCGATCCGCATTGCCCTAGGTCGGAACTATCACAGAGCAGAGTGAGCGGACTGAACTGAACTATGCGCGCTGCTGCCAACACAACACGCATACGCACAGAGTCAGAGTGGATGTAGTCCTGCCGTTCTGCGGCTTTAAATTTTAAATTAAACGCGAGTTAAATACGAATGCAAATGCATGCGAATGTGGCATAGAAATGGAAAAAAGTCTGGATGAATTCTAGTCTATTTTTAGGCGGCGCGCGCGGAAATGCATCGCAGGCGGCGAAAAATATCGCGCGACCTCGTTCGCCGAACGAACGCATAGAAATAAACAAGCAATTTATTATCATGTGCAATGTGGATTGATATTCACATTCGCTCGCCTGACTCGCTGCCATTAAACAATTTCCTATTTGTATACAAGTGCGTTTTTGTTTTTATAATATTGTGATACTGACAACATAACTAACTAACTAACTAACTAACAAACAACAAAATAATTCAAATTTCAGAGAGAAGATTTTAGTTGGGTTTGCATTGAGGTGTTGTAACCTGATTGTGAGGTTAGAGGCAATGTGGTTTTGGCACACGGTGCAGATGCATTTTTCGCGGACTGCAGGGGCCGCGCTCGAGGTCGTTTTATTAAGATAGGCCAAGAAAACGGCCGTCAAAGTAGTGCCGGAATAGAAACGCATTGAGATGAACTATAAGTATCATACTTGTACCCACCTAGCACATACATACCTACTGCGTGTACTTAAAAGTCTACTTAAAATGCATAAGTATGTAGGAATGTTAAAATGACTTAAGTCGGATTTCATGAAAAATTCATCCAAAACTTGGTGTTCTGCTTTTCCTTTTTGGCCTTTGTTGATTTTTGTTATTATTTGGCTGACATTCATTTAACATTGACATAAGACTCAATGTCATTGTGCGAGCACCGAACGAATTTTGGAAAGTTTTTTCTTTAGAGTGCGCGGCCGCGCCATCAGATCGACGTGCTCGCAATCGTTAATAAATACCTACAACTACAACAACTTACACGCGAAATATCAAGTTCGGATGGCGATTGAAAGTTTCTCTTTCTTTTCTTTTCCTTCCTTGGGCGCGTTGCTGAAATCTCTTGCTGTTATCAGTCTTCAAATCTCAAGACGTGTCCTTCCTTTTCTTATCCTTCCAGAATAATAATACCAAAAAACAGTTACAATAACAATAACAACAAGACAATGGCACGTACAACAAAGTGATTTTATTGTTATACCAACCAATGGTTGTAATGGCATTCAACTTGTCTCGAAGTTTTCGGCATCATCATTCGATTGCCGAAAAAATAGAAAGTTCCGGTGGAGTCAGCCTGCTCCTTTCTCCTTCAATTAAAATTTCATATTTCAATGTTACGTACCTACATATGTATGTACTTTAAAGCAAGACTTTTTATTTGTTGTTCGATTTGTTGGATCGAAAGGGTTGAAGAATATAACAGGCAATTATTCAAGTGAAAAGCTGTATCTTTTCAGCTTAATTGAAGCGCGAACTGCCTCGGTGGTCGGTTAAAGTGAAGCTTCTGCTCGACCAATAATACGAAAATAAAAGTTGGAACTCAATAAAGTGTATTCACCTCGCTCGCCAATGTGCAACGAATGAACGAATGAACGCGATTGCCTCACATGTCCATGTGTAACCGAACAAGAAGCCTCATACTTGCTAGGTTTTCGCCTTCAAATTTTGGCATTCACATTAAAAACTTACGCTCCTTACGCTCGTGAGCACCATGAAAAGAAGAAACACAACACACCACACCAAACCAAACCAGGATCAGAATAGTGTATGCGATTGTATAACTAATTGTTTATGAACTCCTTGATCTACTGCTGGATTTTGTTTTTCGCTTGTCTCTTCCGTTCAGTTCAGTTCAATTCATTTATCCTTTTGTCCTTCCTGTTTATCCTTTCAACGTAAACGTAAACAAGGAAAATCAATAAGCTCGTCATTAAATGTGTCAACAAAACGAACTAGAATGATGATTTGGATTGACTTGACTTTGTGTGCGAACGCAGCGATTTCAATGCTAAAATTCATTGCGAGTGCGAATGTGTGTGCTCTTGCCCAAGACCTTCTTTCCTTCCAGCAGTAGCAGCAGCAGTGCTGACGGTGTTGAGTGCGTGCACCAACAACCAGCGAGCAAGCATAACCCGTCGTGTTCATTTTCGGCAATGTGTGCTGAAGTTGGTCGTTTGCTACTTTTACACATCAACATAAATATTGCGTATGCAAGCCAAGGCATTTCGCAAGCGCAAGCACAAGCAAGGTTCTACTTTTGTGGGTTAAGTAGGTGGCTGGCGGTCTGAAGCAACCCGCGCCGCGACAGAGGGCAAGTTCACATACATACATACGTGTATATACAATTCCTCCAAAATGCCACGCGAAATGAAAGAAGAAAGAGTGGCACTTCAGTTGAGTTCAGTCACCGTTTTACTTTCATATTCTTGTACATACAGTAATACGTAACATTCATCAGCGTTGAACAGGTAAAAAAATGCCTGACAGTGAATACGGAATAGAAAGAAGCAAATTGCCGAAAGTGTGAATGTGAATGCGAACGCGTGTATTTTCGGCGGTCGATGACGACGTCGGTGACTTTCACCTCGAATAAAAAACACGTTGTTGTTAAAAAACAAAGAATACAGAACAAAACGCGTTGTGGAGTGGTGTGTGTTTTTGTTTTGTCGCCGGTTTGGTTTGGGGAATTCGCCCAATTTATGAGTTTAAAAAGACTAATGAAGAGGAAACACACATGAAACGCGGAGGAGGCGAGTTATGGCATCGACGATGCAGTGCGATGACTCGTTCTTAATTTTCGATATTTTTATACGCACCGCACCGCACCGCTTGGAAGAAGTCACAAATGTCTTTCGCTTTCAGCGAATCCTCGAAGCAATAAACAGCCGCGTATTTACGTTTGATGATAAACGACTGCCGCTTTCAGCGGGCGCGAAATTAGCCTGGAATTTTGGTGACAATGAGTCAATTCGAGCGCAACATTCTGATTTACATCTTCATCTTTTACGAGCGATAAAAACCACTATAAATAAAATAAGAGAGTCAATGAACATTGAACCGAAATATGCGATGAAAATAACACCGAACTCTTGCCGAAACTTTTGCCTGTCCAAACATCTTCAGACGCGAAAAGTGAAATTGTAATTGGTCATTAACCCAGCGAGCGTACGGTGCTCGTCTTGTCTTATCTTGTCTCCTGTCCGGTAGACTTGAACTTCAAAGCGATCGAAACAAATTTCGAAAGTTCAACTTTTTAAAAAACCGGGGGAATTATACAACTTCAGCTGCCAAATAAACGCACGGACGCCATTTACTTTCCTCCAGTCCTCCTCGTCACTTTTACTTGTTTCTTCATTCAGGCTGTGTGTCGCTTCTTCGGCGTTGCGTTTGCGTTTTGAGTCGAGGCGCGATCAGTCAAGGAGTAACAGTACCTGTGCGAAGAAGTGAATATTTCAGCAGAGCGTGGACCGGAGCGTGGACTGAACCAAAGGCGAATCCGAATCCAAAGGCACGTTGTGCGCCTGCTGCCA
This sequence comes from Aleochara bilineata, assembly GCA_003054995.1. Taxonomy (NCBI): domain Eukaryota; kingdom Metazoa; phylum Arthropoda; class Insecta; order Coleoptera; family Staphylinidae; genus Aleochara; species Aleochara bilineata. The sequence continues at coordinate 3,472 of NBZA01009742.1, read as the reverse complement.
TAGCGCTGCGCGACGAGCACTCGCACTCGCACTCGCGATCGCGCTCGCGCGTGCATAGTTCGTGCCCTACTTTGGTACCTGGCTTGACTGGCTAAAGGCCACTCGTAGCTGTATCTGTAGTACTACGAGTACAGTTAGCGCGAAAGCACCGCGCGCGCTGTCGCTCCGCGCGTCCACAATTCGGTTGCTGAAACTGTAACTGAAACTCGCCAACGATCTCATTCCCATCAAACAAACACCCCGCGAATTCGTCCTGTCAGGACTTCCGCCACGAAAGCGCCCAAATTCCGCGCCAAATTCAGCCCCAACCGTGAATATTTCGTTTCAAGGATTATTGTTGACTACATATTGTGCTTCTGTTCCAATAAAATGTAGTGCTGCGTGCTTTCAACATTTTGCTTTTGGATTTTTAGTTCTTCGTTTACTTGAACAAGTGCCTTTGAGTGCATTTAACATTCGTTTCATTGAATGGATGGGGCGACATGTCTTCCTTAGGTGAGTGTTTCGTCCACCACCAGGTGGCGTCTTGTTATCCTTTTTCCGGAAACACTAGGAAGCAGTGCCAGTGTGAAACAATGTGTAGGCTAGATGGTCGTTGCTCAGAGCGACAAGATTGTTGTGCATGCCGGGCGTACACGTAATGTGAAAGTCACTTTCACTTCGACCGCCGACAAGCGCCATCTCACTTCTTCGCCCGGCCAGGTTGATATGTAACAGCAGGAAGTGACCGGATCGACTCTCGGCTCTTAGCTTACATTAGTACTTAGTTGATTCATCCCACATTTGCAATAACGCGCAAGCACAAGCTGCCGCATCAGATGCGCTTTCTAAGAAGAGACGAATACAATACAAACTAATGCAATGCAATGCAAGTCGCTTATTGATATTGGCACAACGTGACGCGTCTGAACCAGGAAGTTAAGTCAAGTTAAGTTGCGCTTGCGCGTCTGATTCAAGGAAGACACAACACTGCGCTTGCGCATGCATTTGTGGTGACACTGAGTCGTTTATCAAGTGATAAATGAACATTTCTATTTCCGCATGATTTTTTCTTTTTATTGACCGAGGGTTAAGTACACTTATACTTAAGTTATTTAAAGAGCAATTAAGTAAGTCATGACATATTTTTGATAATTACATGTATATGTATGTACTTATCATTCGCGGATTACAATAACGCGTATTTTGACTTGAGTTTACATTGTATGCCATGCTATTTCCGGACAAATATACATACAGTTAACTGTAAAGCGTTCTACTTTTAAAATGAGCGAACGAAAATGGTAAATTCCAAGTAAAATTGGTGACTAAGTGCACTCATTCTTCGTGGAGTCTAGGAAATGCGAAAATGATTGACAAATCATTAATAATTGCGCAACCATTGCTCTCTTCGCGCGTATGTACATATGTATGTAATGATTATGTTCATTCGTTCGTTCGTACGCCAATTACAATAATGAATGCACGCATTCGCAAGTTTTCATCGCGTTCGCGGCTTTTCTTCTTCACGGTTTGTTACGGTTAAGAAGCGGCGTACGCAACAAGTAATAACCGATAATAAGTTAAAAGTGAACAAGTTAAAAGTAACAATGAACTATTATTAGAACATAAACTGAACTTTTCTTTTCTATTCTCTTCATAAATAACACATAACGAAGAAAAGAAAAAGAAAAGTAAACTTGTTGCTAGTGCAAAAAAGTTGTTACATAAACTGCAAGAAGCAGTGCATGATTTGTTCTGTTCTCTGTGGTCTTAACACAGACACATAATACTCGTAGTTGACTTGTAATTCGCGAAGAGTAGAGAAGCGAAGAGGAAGAAAGAAAAGACACTCATCAACACACATAGTGGGAAATTAAAGGCAGGAAAGAAAAGAAAAGGAAAAGTTTGTTACGTACACGCGACACAAACACGCAGAAAATGAAAATGACACGTGATATTACATACCTATGACATTAAGTATATTAGTTTTATAAGATTTTGATTTTACGCGAAGTCCTTGTTCTACGGGGTGTTATCATAACTCAACTCATGAATGACTGTGAGTCCCTAGACGTACATACTTAGTATTTTATATTATAGGGTACGATACCAAACTAAGTACATACTCAATATACTGAACTGAACTGAACGTGCAATGTAATAAATCCATCTAAATCGCGTTCTATTCCTCGTTATACTATGTTATATTATGCTATGCTATGCTTTGCTAGGCGATGGCATGCCATACTGTGGTATTGCTGATGTATTACGGCAGGTCATTAACATCAGCAAACTTTCTCTGCCTACATGTACGTTCACATTCACATCTGCAGTCGCAATATTCATTAGATTCGTCGAATGAATGAGCGGAGCCCAGGCCAGGCAGGCTCTGATACTCGTTGCTCTGCAGAGTTTGACAGCCGAATTCGAATTCTGCTGGTTGTATTATAGCAACAGCGTACAAATACAAATCCATACAAATCTTTACATTTTCTATTCTCTTCTATGGTATTTCATTCGCGTTCGCTACATACACACTCACATTGAGCTGTTATATAAGTGCAAGTACATACTGCTTTCCAATAATGACGAAGAACTGGCTAAGTCAAGTCAGCATCGTCATTAAACTTAAATAAAGCATTGTAATAGTGGAAGTACATAATCAACTATCTTTTCTTCATTTTTAACTTAACATAGTTTAGTAAACACAAATGCAATTGCAATCCTAGAGCAAAGCAGACAGTAGGTACGTATGTAAAGTTCAGTTTATTAAGGTCAACTGCATAATGTCCAAGGATGTCTCATTGAGAGGCGAGCATCAGCAACAACGTGCATTTGGAAAAATCATTAATGATTTACTGTACATCAGTGGTGGCCAACCTTTTTTCTATGCTACTGTTCATAATTGTTCACTTTTTTATGAAAATTAGGAAATTTTCAACCCTTGAGAACTTAGCTTAAAATTAGGACAAATTATTAGTTTAACCACTTATTTTGTGTAGAATTTAATTCGGAATCCAATGTGCCTTAAGTAAAAGTTCTATCTTTTACGGTTCAAGAGATATTTGACAATAAACAGAGGCATACTTTTTCTACCAAAAATAGGAAATTATCAATTTTCTATAACTCCGCTTAGAATTACGTTAAGTTTATGGAATAACCACTTATTTTGTGTAAAATTTCATTTAAAATCGAATGGTGTCGAAACGGAATTGCTACCTTGCACAGGTCAAGAGATATATGCATATTTGTGAAATTTCATTTAAATTTGGCCATACCGCATATTAGACAAAAAAACTTTTTGTCTAGTATTCCAATGATTCTGGTACCAAAAGAAAGTGTAAAGAACACAGATTACGAAACTGTAAACAGTTCTTCAATATTTGCTATAGAACGCGAGATATTCGACTTTGCAGTTTACATTTTTCCAAACCTCACTTTAAAAGGCCAAACCGCATATTATAAAAAAACTTTTTGTCTCATATTCCAA
>NBZA01009724.1:0-24529 GCA_003054995.1 Aleochara bilineata | reverse complement strand
TAAATTTCAAGCAATAGTTTAAAAATTATTTAAAAATATCGGAAAAAAATAAGGTGGTCCTATTATTTTTCACACCAGTGTATATGATACAGGTGATATGATATATGCACTGATACAAAAACGCTTGCTACTGAAGAAATACATTTTCGTGTATGTTGGGTTGCAGCATTTTACACTTTGAGTTTTGTTTTAATTCTGACAGTTTACTAAACGTCACTGATTGGTATCAATTTTCATTCTATTGATGTAACGAAATACTTAATAACTGATAATGAATGGAGAAAATAACGCGCAAATGAGTATACACCTAATTGTGCGGTGTTTTTAATGAATGTATTGAACGTCATGCTTGCTGTTAATTAATAATTAATTTTTATTGTTTTGAAGTTTTTTAAGAGAAGTTTCAATTCCACGTTAATTTAATCGCTGTTTTTCAACTTTTATTTGTTGCATACTTTGTGCACATATTCGACAAATTGCATGCAATCGTTATAATTATATCACGAATCCTTGAGAAGCTTTCAATCTCAAGCTCTGAATGCTATGATTAATTATCATTATCAGGCAATCGATCAGCGATTGGTCGGTGGAGTAGTCACGTGTTGCGCGAGCCTCTGACGTGCTTTGGCAATTATCATAACAACACGTACTTTTGCATCAGCTGATCCTGCAGGCGTGGGATCGTCGTCTACACCTATTAGTTATCAATGCGGGCGGCTTGTGATCTAACGTTGATTCAATGAAGTTCATTGATAAATGCTCGCCTTGAGGTCGCTTCGGTTGACACTTGTTAATATCAATCATTCTTCATTCGCGTCTTGAGTTCTTCCAGACGGTGTGTACACATAAGTATCAATTAAGTTTCAATCAAATTACTTACAATTTACATAATCTAATTACAATTCCATATCTCAATGGAACTTCTAGCTTGTGTATTTCATGCGCCTCGTGTACATACGATTTTTCTTCGAACTTTGTACATATTTTGAATATTTTGTTTGGTTTTGATAGTTTTTGTTTATTACGGAGCGAAAGGTCAGTGTTAGCCTCGCGAAAAAACATACATTACACAATTGTATGTTATGACTGAATGTAAATTTACCGTGCTTTCTGCTGTATCAGCGGAAACGTAAACGAATTATCTATCATTGCTTGGGGAGCGGCCACTAGCCGGCAGAATTTATACACGTGGCGCTGATTGCTTCGCTCTTCTGCGGCGCTCTCGCGTGGCTACGACCGAAGACAATTATTATTTACGGCTCCCTAGAGTGTTGTTATTTATAACTAATGCGTTTATACTTTAGGCAACTTGTTATACTCAGGGGTGCATATTTTAGACTACCCAAAAGTCATTCAACTGTTTCCGCAACACCTGAGCATCTATCAGCATCCAGAATTCAGTGTTTGTTGCGTTGATGAGTGTTTGTTATTTACTTTACAGCAGGGATGGCCAACACGAGGCCCGCGGGCCACATGTGGCCCTCCGCAGGTCTCTTTGGGCCCGCGAACTGTTTTCAGTTTTGTAATCTGCGTGGTTTGTACTCTCTTTTGGTATCAAAATCATTGGAAAAAGTTTTTTTTGTCTAATATGAGGTTTGGCCAAATTTCACAAATATGCAAGTATATCTTGACCTATGTAAGATAGCAATTCCGTTTTAACACCATTCGATTTTAAATGAAATTTTACACAAAATAAGTGTGTATACCATAAACTTACCGTAATTGTAAGCAGAGTTATGATTTAGTGACAATTTCCCTATTTTTGGTAGAAAAAGTATGCCTTTGTTTAATGTCAAATATCTCTTGAACCGTAAAAGATAGAAAGATAGACTTAAAGCATTGGATTCCGAATTAAATCTTACACAAAATAAGTGGTTAAACTAATAATTTGTCTTAATTTTAAGCAAGTTATCGAAAATTTTCTAATTTTCTAATAATCTGCGGCATGTACTATAGATGGATCTTGGCCCTCTCAATATATACCTGGAAGAAATGTGGGCTGCGTAGGAAAAAGGTTGGCCACCACTGCTTTACAGGGATCTACAGTACCCTTGCCAATTAACGCCGCAGAGATAAATTTTGCTCAATTTCTCAATTGCCTTGTGTGGGCAGAGTGTATTTGTCAGCCAATTTAAATTCAAAAATGCTATCAGAATTCGCGTCACAAAATGAAATATGCATGAATATTAATTGGAAATTCATGACATTGACGTTGAAGTTGAATTGCGGGCAAGGAGTAAGTGAGCGCGCTGTGGACGATTCGATTGCCGCTCTATTGAATCGCAGCCCTTTCATTTCGTTGCATTATCAGCGCAGCCCCCGAATGAGCATTCATCTGTTATCCAAACAAAGCCACGCACCGCGATCGTTTACTCGCTTTTGTCCTGTAATGCATGCGGACGCTAACGCTCTGCTGTGTGTTGTAGATAAATCACCCCTGGGTGCAAATAAACAAGCAAAAGATGTAGACGAAAATGAAATTTCATGATGTAATCATGATTCAAGGAAGATTCTGTACCTGTACTTAATCGTTTTGTCAGTTATTGTTTTTAATTGAGTTTAATATCAATGATTGTTGAATGAATGAGCATCAATTGATCAGCTCATCAGGATCAGGTGTTATTATATTAAAGCTCCATTGCATAATAATGAATGATTCATCAGGTTTTAAAGCATTAAGTGATTGGATTGGAAATCCGAATGAGATAAGATGAGAACAGTCGTCAGTCAGTTTCACTTGCGAACTTGTCAATGTTACTATTTTATCCTCGCGTAAACGTCAGCTATTAATAGGATTTGAAGAGAAGCCAGCCCATTGACAAATCGCGCGGCTCACTCTTGAAAATTAGGTAGAAAGTTGTTATAAAATATGTAAGTACATACTATCTGAGAGGTATGGTAATGCGCTGATAATAGATAGACATTTGCATTGGAGATTGAAAAGTGAGACCTGTCCTGTCTGTGGCTTTTACTCGTTGGTGATTCGTTCGTGTTCAATCGTATGATTTTCTATGAATAGCTATAGCTATATAGCCAAATCCACTGCCACCGTTACGTTGCGTTGCCTTTCTTTACGGCAACTTCAATTGCATTATGTCCCTGTACTAGCAAGAAGTGCAGCTTGTTATCATTCCGGGAATATGACTGGCACGGCATGGTCTGTCTGGTGTGTCACGAAGTTTGTAAACTTATTGTTTTGAATGTTTAGTTCCTCATTTTTCAATAAGTCATTGCATACTGTTGTTAAACTTAACCCGAGCCGGATTTACATAAATGTCGCGCTCAGTTAGGGAGCGAAGAAGGTTACCCACGCGAGTAAGCTTACGTATGGTTGCCTATCCAAGCAAATGCGGTGGAAAACTAGATAATTTGCTTATTGTGCTCTCTGGTCCTTAGAGACTGACGATTGGTAGGGTGGACGCAATGCAGTGATGAAAGATAACTAAGTATACAAGTCTAAGCTCTTGGATAAGAGAGATAAAGGATACAGCGTAAACACTCACGCGTTTATTTTAGTCGACGTGTTGTGCCCTAGACCTGATGTCTATCATCAATGCATCAATATACAAGCTGTGGGTTGTCAAGGACTGGGATGAGCGACAATAACAAACTTCCAAGGATATGTGCTTGCGATAGGATAATTTGACTTTATTTCTTCTTAGAACTTTTGGCACAGTCGACTGACTGCGTTTACTATAGCTGTACCTGTTATGGCATATCGCAGCGTGGAAATGCAGTCTATACTCAAGCTGCACTACAGGCTTGAGGTCAACGTGATTTAAAGCTAAAAAGTTACGTCGATCAGCCGACTGCCGCGCGCCAATTGTAGCGCTGATCAGTGTGGCGTATAGTACTATAGTCGTGGACTATCACCTCATGTTACTCAACCAATTTTCAACGGTGCTCTACCAGGCTTCTATATAGATACGTTACTGCAGTGATTCTCAAACTTTGAAGCATATATTACAAAAAAAAGATCCGCAGTTTGGCCACCTTTGATATAATACATCTCTCTATAAATTTGCTCCCTTAAGAGTCTTTTTTGTATATTTTAAACTAGTTTTAAGATTATTTGGTATGTTTTGTACGTGAGTTAGACTATTTTGCGAACACGAAATTGTAGACACTAGGGATGACAAGGTTATTCTTGTTTTTGGCCATGCGGCGAAATTGAATTTGCTCTCCAGTGGAGCCAGCAATTGGGGTGACGCCTTGCCATGACACGCGTTTGTTTGCGAGGGTAGTTTGTGTACATTTTCTGTGGTAGCTGAGGGTGGTAAGTGTGCAGATGACGTGCGTCAGAAGCAATTCATGCGAAGCTTTTGCCTCCCGAATTGAATGACCGCCCATTTTCATATTGTCTCATTTTTTCAGTATAGCCCACATGCTGTTCATTCAATTTCACTTGTGTGTGCAGGAGCATATGATTTTTCAAAGAGATTGAATATAGTGTTTTCCACTTTCACACTCGATTTACATTTATTTGCCATCTATATGCGCATCTTTGACTATTTCATTCGCATGGCGTTGACTTTATATCAAATATGCAATCCTAGGCGAGGCGCGAAAATAAGTTGATTTGTTACACAAATGAATCGCGATACAAAAATGTATTATGTCAACGTGCTAATACCCCCTCGATTCTTATAAGTATACAGCGTATGCAGTAATATGCACTAACTTGGTGATAATAAGGCAATAAAAGCAATCAGTAAAAATGATTGTAGAATGAAGTTGTATAAAAAAGATGAGCTTGGTGTGATAACTCCAAATGAGTATTTCCTTCTTCTTCTATTCTATTACATCATTCTGAAGAGCAATGAACAGTCTGAAGTTGAATATGTATCCCTGACCTTTGTGTTGGCTGCTGGTTCTCTTCGTTTGCGGCGTATTATAATACATATGTGTGTTCGAATTCAAAGTATGTTTGTCAACGTAACGTTTCAGGAAGATTGAATAAGTACAGGAAGTAAGAACTTCACTCGCGCTTGCACCGAATGGAATGCTTTCACTTAATTGTCTCAATTATTTTATTTAATAATTGCACTCGAAAGTTTTATTAAGATTTATGCCTAGCTTTGAAGCAACATTTAGGGCATCCACTTGTCTGAATAAATAACTATTATTATATTACATATGTAGGTATGTATGGAGATTAGTGACAAACTAGTTGCATAATGTTATTACAACCTAGATTTAAATTTCATACCGGAATAGCTTTCCGTATACTTTTGAGTGTAAAATGAATTGATTGTTACTTATAGTAACAATAGTAAAAAGAGCACAATGGAGTTTGATAATGGTTATGGCTAAGCATAGTTTAACATGCAAAACACAAAATGTAATGCCATCGTTACTCATTTGTTTCTTCTTTTTACAGGGGTTTTGACCGACGTGCAGGATTATTTTCACATTGGGGATGCCGAGGGTGGCCTTCTGCAGACATCCTTCATTCTCAGTTATATGATCTTCGCCCCGTTATTTGGATATCTGGGCGACCGGTATAACCGTAAATACATCATGGCATTTGGTGTCTTCCTATGGAGTCTTATGACATTAGTCGGCTCCTTCATGCCAAGCTTCATCGCGTTTGCAGCCGTACGAGCACTCGTCGGCATCGGCGAAGCGAGTTATTCCACAATCGCACCTACAATTATCAGCGACCTATTTGTCGGCTCGCTGCGTAGTAAAATGCTAGCGTTGTTTTATTTCGCCATTCCTGTGGGCAGGTAAACATTTTCACCGCTTCGCGGCTTTTGTGTGTTATGGTTGCGTATGAATGATGGATTTCTAGTGGTCTCGGATATATTGTTGGAGCCGAAACAGCGAAATTGTCTGGCGCGTGGCAACACGCATTACGCGTCACTCCAGGTCTGGGCGTGATCGCCGTGCTGCTCATTGTCTTCGTTCTTAAAGATCCAGAACGTGGCCAAATTGAAGGTAGCGGTCATCTGCAGACCGGTACGTTAAAGAGCGATTTGAAATCGTTGTCACGGAAGTAAGTTCATTTACCATATCCCTGCAATTCTGAACTTAATAATTTGTTATTTTAGTGGGAGTTTTATCTTGTCTACGTTGGGATTCACATGCGTCGCCTTTGTCGCGGGCGCATTGGCTTGGTGGGGTCCAAAACTGTTGTATTTAGGAATGCGATCGGCCGGAAATACAGCGAGTTTAGACAGGTTAGTATTCAATATCAGATATGGTTTTCGGTTTTTCGAAGAGTTTAGGTGCGAAGTGGATAGCGGCTAATTCTTCAGCTCGTGTGAGCTGTAATGTACATAGAAACAACCAAATTTATTTACAGCGTATCGCTAATCTTCGGCGTTCTGGCCATGATGGCCGGAGTGGTAGGAGTACCATTGGGCAGCGCATTGGCGCAGCACTTCCGACCGAGGAATCCATACATTGATCCGGTCATTTGCGGCTATGCAATGCTATTCTCAGCGCCCATGGTATTTTTTGCCCTGGTCACTGCGTCGCAAAGCTTATGGCTGTGCAATCTTTTTATCTTTATCGGCATGACATCGTTGAATCTCACCTGGTCTATCGTCGTTGACATACTGTTGGTAAGCATAGCGTTGAGGTTTGATGCGAACGAATTAACAGCCCCATTGTTTCTGGCGTAGTTTGTATATTATCATGCATCACTTTAGTTGCTATTTTAATACATTTATCATTAACTAACGATCCCATTGGATAGGTATGATAGGTACGATCGGATCATTTATGTATCCTACGTGAAGAAGCATTTCGCAGAATGCTGCTAGAGAAAACAAGGCGAACGCACCGCACCAGTCGAAATATCTGCTTGATACCTGCGTGTGTTGATTGTTTGTTTCAGTTTGTCATTAATATTCGGAGCTATTACGATCGTTACTGGGGTACTCGGTCTGTTCGCTGGCTGTGTGCTGAGCCAAACATTAGGCCATAGGTTTCCTAGAGCCGATCCGCTCATTTGCGCCGGCGGGCTTCTGATGTCGGCGCCGCTCCTGTGCGGCGCAATGTTCACAATTACGTATAATCAGTACGTGTGTTACGCACTGCTCTTCTGCGGCGAAGTTGCGCTCAATCTCAATTGGGCAATAGTCACTGACATTTTATTGGTAAGGTTTACTTTATTACCATCTTTAATCCTGATTCTTATTATAGTACGAATTCTGTCCTTTAATGCGCTTTTGTGGCAAGCTATCTTGCACTTTGAAACAAACGAAACGAATACTAGTTGCAGAATTAACGTCTTAAAACTTTCTGGAGTATTCTTCAGACAAACAAAGATAAACTGTATTGTGACTATTGCCCAAAATTCATTTAAATTTACGCTGCCGATTTTTTAAACCTCAAACCAACGCGAGTCATGTAATTTACGTATTATAACATTTCATTCATTCATGCATTCCATTTTTATTCGGCTACTTATTATTATTGTTCACGTTCAGCACTGTCGGGTTGAATTTAGCAAGAAGCCGTATGTATGGTAATCTAACTTGACTCGCTGACATGCACGCACCTGTTTCGTTTGCTTCTTAACATTCTGCAACCTGTTAAGCAGGAATAGTTTGAACCACTAACCAATACTTATTTATTTATTTTATCCTTTTTTATTATGCATTTCTTATAAACAAACGTCGATATTTTTAGTATGTGGTATTACCCACGAGAAGATCTACTGCCGAAGGGGTTCAGCTCCTTGTATCACATGCCTTGGGAGATGCTGGAAGTCCCTATCTGATCGGTGTGGTATGCAAAACCTCGTTAAGTTCTAGACTGTTCTTTAAAGAAATTTGTTAAATTATTTAAAGGTATCGGAAGTACTTAAAGTGTCACTGGCTACAGGAAAATCAAAATCTGGGTTAGATGGAGTGGAAGACGATACTAACTACGAAACGGACTTCCACGCGCTTCAGTATGCCCTAATCATCACATGCTTCGTCGAAGTGCTCGGTGCTTTCTTCTTTCTACTCAACTCCTTTTTCATAGAGCGTGACAAGAAGAAAGTCGACGAGGAGGTGGCAGGTGATATTGCATATTCTCGCATAGGGCATGAAAAAGTTGTTTAAATTTTCGGTTTGTTTTGCGTTGAATGAATGAATGTTTATTTCATTGCAGTATTTCAAAGCTGCGTTATATTTGAAAATAAGACAGTTGCTTAATACGTTAGATTTTAAATATTTTTGTTACTTGTAAGTTTGTGCTAAATGAATAACTATTTGTGAAGTAGGCAGCACAATTTAGAAGTGAATATGTGGTGTAAAACGTATGATCAGTTATTAAAATTTATGTATTGTGTGCGCAGAAAAACAAGATGAAACTGCTCCCGGTGTGATGACGGCGCCTGATTATCTAGTAGTAGGCTAAACCAACACGCAAATTTTTTCTGTTAATGTATGTTACATATTTTAGTTTTCTATTTCTTACCATATAACAGCTATGGGTATGGATGGGATGCATACAAGTTTCGCATAATCGCATGAATAAGTTTGCAGTCACTTTTGTTTTTCATGTGCATATGTTCAATTACCAAAAATTTCACATTTATTAACAATGCATTAACATATTTATATGACCTTCTGCAATAGTAATTGGTGTTTTTTCATGTGCTGTGCTTTTGCTACTGTTTGGGTCTTTGTTGTCGATTCAGAGTGTTATTTTTCCTACTAGATAACGATAATTATGACACCATTATCTTTATACTAAATTAAAGTTTAAATTGAAAGTATAAAGCAGCATGTATATATACATCAGTGTCACATTACATAGATAGTTTTAACGCATTGTACGAATTAATAAGTAGTTAATTTCTGCAAGTAGCCGGCTTGTGACTAAATTATCTTTTATGATTTTAGAGAAACTAGGAGAGCCAGCAATACTATTGCCAGTCGATACCGATGACACTAGACTAGTCGATTGAATTTAGTACTTATTAGAGACATACAAGAATGAAGCGATAGGTGATTGTGTTGAACGTCTCCCAGTGATGTTGTTCTACGGCGTGTAAGACAACCGTGATATGAATCAATCAAGTGTATCGCAGGCAATTGCCAGACAATGTTTGCTACCATTTACATTGATTGTATATCTCTGATAATTGCGAATTAGTATAGTGTGCAAATCAAGTGCGGGATCTGGTTTATATCTTAAAACTTTGGACGGTTGCTAATTGCGTGCTGAGCAGAACATCGTTTTATAGTATAATTGTCTTACATTGCAGAACTTAAACTTAAAAGCAAACCTGCACATAAAACCGAATCCGCAGAGAAAATTGAAGCACAAAGTAGTTATGAAGTCGCAAGTAAAGCAGAAGCTTCCAATAGAAACGAAACTTCAAGCGAATTTGAACCTGCTAAAGAAACCGAAGCTGCGAAAAAAATCCAAGCAAATGCAGCAGGGTTTCACCCCGAGCCAATATCAGATTATCCAGAGATTGATGAAATTCGTACGTTCGTACGAAATCAGCAATAACGAAAGAATACAAAAACGTCATTATAATACATTTTTAAATTAATTTAATATAATCTATGTAAAAATTATATAATAAGTAATCTAGGATTTGTAAAATGTATTATTGCTCTTGGGAAGAACTCCGTGATTGCTCAAAAGTAAGAAGTACGAAGATTATAACTCGCAACCAGTTGGAAAATGTTAATTTGGATTGATGACTGCGCGGATAATTATACTAAACTTTTTTGTATTTTGAATATATTGTCGATGAATCAATCTCATAAGTAACTTTCATAAATATCATTCAGTATTCATAGAAAAGTGCAACTTTTAGCTGCGCTCTTATCAGTTCTACAAACTGGTGACGCCGTGCCTGCTCATTATTTAGGGAAAGACTGATTTTGTCACTAATATTTTCTTTATTAATTCGTCTGAGTAATTGCTGCTTGTTAAGTCTTGCAAATGTATATTGTATAAACAATTTACGTGTATGTACGGTACGGATCGAATTCGATTGTTATTTCGTATCATTTGCACATAGAAAGATTTAATTTATTTGCATAATAAGGTATGAAATTAATGTTATGAATGTGATTTATATGTTTATAACTGAATACTTTAAATGCGTTTGGAAAAATTTAAAAACGAATAAAGTTGTGTTTCTTCCATAGCTATCTCGTATTACTATTTTTTTCCGTTTTAAAAAGATTTTAATTAATATTATTTTTATTAAACTATGCTAGTTAAAAGAACCACATACACATTATAGTTTGTTTTCAAACAAATCATTAAAAGGTGTTTTTAAGTTTGCCTATAGTTCTGCTTATACCACAGCTGATGCATTGTAATACACATATGTATAACCAAACATCAGGCCATGACGGGAATCGTGAATAAGGGTGGCAATAGGCGTTTTAAATATGTTTTCTGTCGGTGGTTTTGATAATATACTCTATGGGTGTATTTTATTCCTGTTTGCAAATACATATGGTTAAAACAAAACTGTTGTACAGTTATCCAAGATGTCTTCATCAGCAAGGTCTTATAAAAACAGCTTGAAACAAAATCACTTGATTAGCATAAAATGGTACGTTATTTATAGTGTTATCTATGAAAACAACATTTGTTTATATATAGTTATTTGTAGATTCAGCAGGATTGAATCTTATTATATCATTTACAGTTTTTGCTATATTTGTTTGATGGCGTTAAGGTTCGGCCAACTGTTTTATGGCCCACAACGAGCTATTAATTGCTATATTATTCTAACAATATGGATTTTAATCATAATTGCCGGCATATATAAATTTCTGGAACCAATCCATCTTCTCCCAGATTCTATTACAATATCAGAGCCTTTACATGAGACTGTAAATGATGCTGGGACTTCAGAGCTTTTTAATGTGTGCAACAAACCTGAGAATATTATGACCGGCACCGAAGGAATCTTAAGAGATAAAGTATGGCAACTGCAGGGTATTCTTATTCTCATCAGACATGGAGACAGAGGTCCATTGCAGCACATTCACAACATAACGAAAGTGGATTGTGGAACGTCTGAAACCGAGTTACTCGTTGCTTATAAGAATTACTTACATAATCTCACAACTTCAGGAAAAGTTGCATCTTGGATAGGGCCTGGTTCATTTCATGGCTTTCCACTCTTACCAAGCAGCAATCATCAATGTCAGTTAGGACAGCTTACAATGCAAGGAGTCTCGCAGCTACTGAAATTGGGACGCATTTTGAAACAAAGCTACTATAACGTATGGCACCGAATGAGGAATATCACTCAAGCGGACGTCGTAGTGTATAGCACGCGGTATCATAGAACGTTTCAGAGCGTGTTAGCTCTACTATTCGGACTGATTCCAGCCGATACGCTCAGCAAACTCAGCTTCATCGAAAGTCAATCAATGACATTCTGTTTCAAGGATTGTGGGTGTCCTGTTGCAGAAAAATATACTCGGTAAGGCAGAAAGCGCATAGTTTTTCCATTGGGCACGTCAACATATCTTTAAACTTTGTTTTTTATTTTAGAGCGCTTGCTAAACTATCAACGTTACATCTGAAAATTCACCCAGCAGTCAAATCTTTATCCTCATCAATTAGCAAACTGATCTTTTCATCGGACGCAGAACATGGTCATTTTGCACAAAACCCACAAACCGTGCGTGATGCCCTCTTAACGTACATTTGCCACAATAGCAAACTACCTTGCGATGAATCAGGTAATTGTATACGTCATTCCAATGTATTGGATATCTTTCAATATTATGACTGGATGATGAATGATCATTGGAACCATGCACTGTCGCGCCGATTAGGCCTGTTGCGTTCGTACGGATTGGTGAAACATATCGTTAATCAAATGTTACGAATGCTCTCGAACAATGGTCCTTATGTTGTGGTTTATTCCGGGCACGACCATACGCTACTTCAGTTGGCGTCCGCTTTGGGTTTAGATTACGACGCGCATCTTAGCCGGTATGCTGGTCGATTGGTTTTGGAAGTGTACAGGAACAATGAAGAAAGCCAAACAGCAAGCGGCGCATATTTCCGCCTACTCGCAAATGGCCGCGACGTAACCCGGCATGTTTCATTTTGTAAGACTGCGCGTACTCTGCAAGAAGACATGCATATGTGCAAGATTGAAGATATTATTCGATTTATTCATGACGATTACTTCGGTAGCTTTAATGTCACTAATTTTAAAGATGCTTGTATGTCGAAGAATATCGTTATTTGAATATTTAGTTCTAAAAGTGAATAAAACGCGGTCCAACTAATCTTTATATGTATTAACTATTTATATTGTACTTTAGGACTTTCAAAGTACTTCAGAATTATATGGAGTCTGGCAATTGGATTTATTATCTTATCATTTGAGTTGATGACACATTACTGGCTCAATAATGTAATACTCAGTGACTTGCTTGCACAAACATGTAGAGTCACTAATGTTATTATCAACAAAACTGGATTATAGATAGCGTCCGTCATACACTAAACACGCATACATCGTTGACATTATTTATTTGAACTTATTAATGCGTTTCATGTGTATTTCAATGAAGGATCATTCTGTAATCTGTTTAGCGAAGTTACTAGCTTACTCTTTACGCGTAAATATTTAATTTTTGCTTGATCTCCACCTTGAAGCCAATTTTAGCGATTAGCACAAGTTAAACCAGAACGTTCTCGAAACTAATTAGTATCTCACTGCCCGAACTTCACCACCTGCCTTTGAATTTACATACGCAATGAAATTTATATTTAGACTTCACCGTGACTCGCACAAACTTCGAAACTTTACAGCTCTAACTACGTGGTGAATATGGTTCGCAAGACGCAAGACGCAAGCTTGCAATAAAACATCAAAGGATATAACATTGAATAATAAAATATATATTTCATCCAACGATTCTGTTTAACGAGTGTTTAACTATGAGTTGGTGATATTGTTTGAATAACAAATTAAAAATGTGCAGAATGAATGATCTTGCAAATAGTTGTCAGTCTGCACTATGAGTAAAGTTGCTTTGCAATTTATGATTTAAAGCGGTTAAATGTATAATCGTATCTTAGGGCCATTGGTGGCCATTCGTCGGTCAAAATTAGGAGTACTTCTTGTAGGCCGCGTTCAATTGTTCTAAGAAAATGAATGTTAAGACAGTATGTGGTCCCAATCGGCAGTAGTACGGTGTAAATCCTTTCCAGAGTGCGAATATACCTTCATTTTTAATGACTTTACCTAGGACGTCAGCCGCACCAGTGTATTCAGGTTTGCCATCGATGTATTTCATATTTTGGATACTGGAAAACAACAGAAGTTAATTTTAGATCGATAGTAGATTATTGTACATGTTTTACCGTGTCTTTGCAATATCCACTGGCATGGATGCTATCGTTGTGATTAAGCCTGAAATCATTGACGCACAAAAATGTAGAAAGATGCCTTCATGGAATATGGGATAATTCAGGAGAATCTGCTTCGCCTGGGAGTAGCTAGCCAGTTGTGCTGCGTTCACGACCATTGCACGTCCCATCGTGGGTATCGCACCTCGCCAAAGAGCGGTTAAACCTTCATCGCGATAAATGCGAACACAAGCATCCACCACATTCTTGTAATTCCGTCTTTCAGCGGGCGGCAGCCGCCCATCGGACGTCATACGAATAAGCGCTACTTCCGCCGGCGTTCCTACAAATGCACCACACATGCCAGCTGCCATCCCAATGCATGCTTTCATGGCGAAGTTTGGTGGCTTGCCGTCCTTGCTGAATGTATCGAAGAGCATTTGGTATACTCCCAGTCGAGTGGTCGTATATGTGGCCTGTCGCAATAATCCCGCTGACAAGCCATTGTACAGCGCTAACACACCTTCGTTCCGTATTATTCCTTGGAATGCATGAAATGATGTTGCGTATTCCTTGGTCGCTGTCCCAACTCCAGACAGTTGCATACGATTTTTAAGTAAGTCCAGTGGTTGCACAAAGCAAGTAGCCATCATACTATGTGCATATATATAGAAAATATTCGTAAATGTGTCTGTGGTTTAGTGACTGTTACATGTTCATGTTACTTACCCCGCACTTCCACCAAAAACGAACTTGAGTGGTTTCGGTATTTCCTTTGATTCACCCATCGTAGTGGTTGTGTTTTGTTTGTCTCGTGCGTAACTAAAATTAAACTAGACTGTAACAGGTAGCTAAGAGTATTTAGTATACTCACAGTGAAAGAACAGCTGATCGAGTTTAGTGTAGTCTACTGTTTTTCCATGCAGACTGACAAGCAGTGGCGAACTGAAGCCGCTAGAACATTTGGCAGTAAAGTAACGAACGCCTTGGAGAATTTCTGTTAGGAACTAGTGTTTCGATAATGCGATTTTTGTACTTGGTGGAAAGGGACTAACTGATTGAACGGATTTGCGCGCGTGACCCATACAAAACATTATGTAACAAGGAGTGAATGTAAAGTGAGAAATTGAATGCAGTTTAATAGTTTATTCGACATATGTAGTACAGAGATAATGTTCATTTTAGAATATTAAAATGAGTACGTACAGTGAATAAAGCAAATAATTATACATACATTTGTTTTGCGACTACATACACCGCTTCTTTCGAAAGTAAATGAGGAATTAATGAATTATGGATGAATTAGTTGAAAAAATGTACGAGAAATTTAATTATTGATTGACATTCTAATTAAATTTATTTATCATGAATTGAATTTGTTTTTAAGTTTTGCTTCCGCATTCTAGCGGTCACTACGGAAACTAAAATGTTACATTTGCAGCATTTTTGGTGTCTTATAGGGATATCAGCTGATGTTTGCTGATAATCACCATAATAAACTAATGTAACCCAAGAACGAATTAAATATTTGTAATTTTGGTAGTTTTATCGGTTTCGATGGGTTCGTCGTTCAATAGCACTCAGTGATTTACATTTACTGATTCTTTTTTTATACATTTTATATATGAAAACGGTGAAGCGTCACATGTTTGATTTTCGGTCTTGGTTCCAACAAAACTTTGGTTGTTTTAATATGCGTTCTTGTCTTTCATTAATATGTTTTAATTTATGTAATAGTGTACCTAAACTTTGCACCTAATAATATTAATTTGTGTGAAACGTTTGTATGATTGTGCGGGAGAAAAATGTATTTTGATCAGAGTGGGGTGAGTTTATTTTTGAGCAAGTTTCTTGCCAAAAATCTGCATTTGTTAGCAACGCCTATACAATGGATTTCAGCTAGCGGTTGTGGGCGCCAGAGATGCCGAAATGAATATGCCTGGTGTTGAGAATGAGTACATGCAAATGCATTGCATTTTGGCGGATGGAGGTGAACGCTTCGGAGTATGTGCGCTTGCATTTGATCAAAATGAAGAGCTGCTCTGGATGGGCAACCAAGGGGTAAGTGGATTCTAATAGTTGATCAATTAGTTTATTAATGTGTAATTGTTTTGTATACTAGGGTCATGTTACTGGATACTATTCAGGGCATCTTCAGAAATATACTTCTTTTCAAGTACACCCGAATCAAGATATTAGGCAGATCTTAACAATGAATGAGGGTATCTTAGCATTAACAGCTTCAACATTACGGTGTCAACTACGCCGTGGTGTTCCAATTTTTACACATAAGTAAGACAGATTACTTCATTAAGCTGCTTTGTTCATATGAAATGTAAATAATCATGCTTGTAGCTCCGAGAATATGACTGAAATGCAATGCATGCTTCAATTGACACCCTCGAGATTGATAATGGCCGGACATCAGGATAAAATAATAGATTTTAATATGGCCATGTGTAAGGAAAGTCAAGTGGTGAGTATTTTCGTGAAGTTTTTGTTTGCTCTTGCCAGTAGGAATATTTTCAGGTGGATGTTGGAGAAAGTGGTTGTGCTATGCTTCGCGCTCATAGTAGATACGTATGTGCAGGCAACCCACTTGGCCGCATTGATCTCAGAGATCCAAATACGTTAAAGGTGGAACATAGTTTGGAAACGCATACAGGAAACTTGAGTGATTTTGATTTGCAAGGCAATTTACTTGTAACTTGTGGTTTTAGCAGTCGGTATGTAATATTTATTTCTGGTTATAAAGCATTATTAATGCATTTATTTAGACAGGGAATTTTATCGGTGGATCGGTTTCTGCGCGTGTATGACTTGAGAATGATGCGCGCAGTTAGTCCTATTCAAACCGTTCTGGATCCGCTTTATTTGCGATTTCTTCCAGCGGGATCATCCAGGCTTACGGTAATCTCAGCTGGAGGGCAGGTACAACTACTTGATACGGTCGCGTTTAGCGAGCCTCGTTTATGTTTATTTCAAATGGAAAACCCAGGTATGAAATCTCTGTAATTGTTTATGAATTTTTTATCAATCATCTCTGGTTAGGTGCAATGTGTCTGGCATTTGACATCAGCGCCACCAGCCAGGCAATGGCTTTCGGGGATAATACAGGATCTATTCATCTATTTAGCTCCCGCACTGATCCAGTGTTTAACAGTTATTCTAGGATAACAGAGCATGCAGATCCTCCAATGCCACCGACGACCAGTTTTGCTATCGACGATTATGAAGTGCCCTTGTCCGTGGTACCTCTGCCTTTGGTCGCTAGTGAACTGCCTTTAGCTTCAGATTGGCCGGCTAATTTGATGTCTACTAACTACAGGCAAGCTGTTTTTTCTTTTTCTCTAACATGCAACTTTATAATACGATCTGGTTATTAATTTCATGCATGTTTATTCATTCTAAACAAGGAAATTTTAATACAACTTCAATTCAAGTGTTGATATCGCACACGTTTTTGTGTTTTTATAATTTTGGTTCAAATTGAAATCTTTTTGAACTCTTCGATCTTCCAGACGCCCTCCAATGGTAGATCAAGATATAATACGTTCGATGCAAATGAAAGGACCCATTGGGTACGCACCAAACATAAAAGGACTGCGACGCAATCAAGTGAGAAATTTGTGTAAACTTTCAGCTGTATATTACATCTGATGAGGCTTTGCTTACATTACTGGGGGAATGCATTTGATTTCTTTCTGCATTTTGTAGTTTATTTTAATTTTGTCACATTGACAAACACTTTACATATAGATAATCTATCATTTGGTTGACAGTTTGTGATACTATTTAAATTGGTAGTTGTTAATTTTCATCTAGGAATAAATGCTTGTTTAGTTTAACGCACATATGCATGCTTAATACGCACGCAAGCGATTATCTCTAATTGTAGCACATTCCACGTTCAGGTCATGTATCAATTGGAACACCCCGTCAATGGATTTCAAATGAAATCGAGTTCATACGAACGTAACCACCAGAAGCATGATGATGCGGTCTTCAGTTTTGTAGCAATTCCAAAGCGCTATCGCAAAGTCGACATTAAATTCAATAAACCCGGATCGGAGGATCTACAGTTCGAACATTTTAATAAAACAGGTCTAATTGGCCTTGAGGCCGTTCTGCCTAATGCATATTGCAATGCCATGATTCAAGTGAGAATTGTTTTCAGCTCCATGTGTGCAAATTTATTTTTATCAATGTTATTTTTACTATTATCAGGTTCTCTTCTACATCGAACCTTTACGAGCAGCGTTATTATCACATGTCTGCCAGAAGGAGTTCTGTCTCTCATGCGAACTTGGGTTTCTGTTTCACATGTTGATGAACTCTACATCAGCTCCATGCCAGCCTAGTAACTTCTTGCGCGCCTTTCGAACCGTGCCGGAAGCCTCAGCACTTGGTCTCATCCTCAGCGACTTGCATCCCGACGTTAAATCCAAAATAGACCTTGGCGCACTGATTCAATGCTGGAACAGATTCATCGTGCACCAAATGCATGTTGAAATACTTGAAAACAAAAAGAAAAGGATCGAAGAGGGCAAATTGCGAAAACCATTTGTATATAAAGAAATTGATTTCCCTACCATCATGAGCGGTCATGGCAGCGATCGTAAGCGCAATCATCATCATGATCAGTCAAAATTTGAGGAGGAGGAGAAAAAGGACGAGACCACGGAAATCAGCAATTTGTTCGGCATGAAACAGCAACACATCAATTCGTGTCTGAAGTGCAAGCATGAAGTACGAAAGGAGTCTATCCTCTTGGCATGCAATCTAACCTACCCTTCAAATGAAACTATGCCGAGCAAGTGGACATTTTGCGAAATACTTAAGCGCAGTCTTAATCCCGAACAGGTAACACCTGCCTGGTGTGATCATTGCAGTAAATTCTCTCCGACTTCACAAAGCAGGAAGTTGATTTCTTTACCAAATTTGCTTTCGATTAATACTGCTTTACATAATCCGTACAATGCTATGTTCTGGCAAACGCCAATGGATAAAGTGCCGGAGCAGGTAATTTTAATTTATTAAGTGTGAATTGTAGATTTTTTAATGCATTACTAATACTTTACAGCAAATTAACGGCTGCTCTAGTTTTACCACTCCAGGCAGTAGTAAGCCATCACCTACTTCTTCAACGATGGGTGGCAATGCAACGAAACCATGTCGCTATGGTGACAACTGTTCGCGTCCTGGGTGCCGCTTCCGACACAATTTTGATATTGTGCACCCTACAGTTCCCGTATCGAACACCAATTGCAGTTATAATTGGCTACCGCATCGCATGGTAATGGGCGTTAAAAACGGGGATCTTGTTATACAGAGGACGACAGATGGATTTAAGAATACTGATAGCGCTATGCTTGAGTACTCACTTACTGCTGTCGTCTGCTATATTCAAGATCCTGCTGCAATGGACAGAAAGGGTCTTGTTGCACTTATTAAAGTGCCTTCCAAGTACAAATGCGGGAAGTATAACCGGCCGGAGGATGCATGGTTCTTGTTCAACGACTTTTCTATTACGCACGTACCTGCTCAAGAAGCAACTTGGTTCAATCTTGATTGGAAGATACCTTGTGTTCTGCTTTATTCAACGGAGGACACTTTCCGTGGCGCATCTGAAGTTACACATAATCTTAATACTGTATGTATTAAATGTATGTAAGATTTTTGATCGCTATAACTCTATATTGCAGGAGATATTCAGCCAAGTCAATGCTCTGACTCGCGTTGCCAACAGACCAATTACGTTTCAGCCATTGGAAGAGCACGAATATCCGAAGAAAGGCGATTTAATTGCCATGGATGCAGAGTTTGTTACTTTGAATCAAGAGGAGGCAGAATTGCGAAGCGACGGCAAAATGTCTACTGTTAAACCTTCCCAAATGTCTGTTGCACGCATAACTTGCATACGCGGGTAATGACATTTATTTGCAATACATTTATAACTTCAATGAGATTATTTATATTTGTTCTAGGCAAGGTCCATTGGAAGGCATACCATTTATTGATGATTACATTTCGACCCAAGAACAAGTGGTTGATTATTTAACCAAGTTTTCAGGTATTAAGCCTGGTGATTTGGACGCCAACTTTAGTTCTAAGCATTTGACAACACTCAAATCCACCTACATTAAGCTACGTTATTTGCAAGACAGTGGTGTTATTTTCGTTGGACATGGATTGAAAAATGATTTTAGAGTGATCAATTTGGTGGTGCCACAAGAACAAGTTGTTGATACTGTTTTATTGTTTCATTTACCTCACCATCGAATGGTATCATTACGTTTTCTAGCGTGGCACTTTTTAGGTATGTGTAAATACTGAGTTATTCTGTTAGTTTCCTTATTGATTTTTGCAGGCATGAAAATTCAGTCTGAGACGCACGACTCTACCGAAGATGCACGTGCAGCACTGTTTTTATACAACTGTTATAAGACGTTGGAAATTGAAAACAGGGTTGGGGAAGCACTAGCAGAACTGTATGAAGTTGGGAAAAAGATGAATTGGAAAGTACCGGAGGACTAAATATTATCTATATCAAATTTTCAACATTCCATTTGTCACTAATTTATTACCAACATTGAAATATTTAGCGAGGATTGTAAAAAATATTGCATATGTGATTTTATAGTGAATATACATGTGCATACTCTATTCATTTCCCAAGAGTAAACTGGCGTGGTACTTTCAAATGCCCATGTATATAAGTACATAACACATATGCATATTACGAATGAAAAATATCTTCATTCTGTATTTTGAAACCAATTTATTTTCTACAGGATAAGGACCCCCTCTCTAATAAAATATGTATATAAATAGTTGCATTTCAAAAATGGCGCCAGTAGCTGACGCTAGTCTGTGGCTGACGCATTGATAAATAATATTCAAGGCATGTGTGTGCATCGGCAATCCATGCAGATCTTACCAGAAGTTCTTGTCACAGTAGTTTTCGTGAACACGGAGACCCTAAACCGGAACATGGAGCCTGCTTCAGCCTCATGTTTTTATCTCTGGTTAAGTGAATTGCCATAAAGAAGTATAAAAGTTACAGTTAAGAGTACTGTTTTCAAGTTTCGCTTATACTGGTAAAGTTATAAAAAGTATATTATAAAATGGCATCGAATCAATTCGAAATAAGAAAACTGATTGAGAAATTTCAAGAGTCAGCTTGCCTAACGCCAGGATCATCCAGAGGTAAGACTTTTCCAGAATAATATTAAGTTAACCTTAATTAACAGCAAGCGTACCGGCAATTTATAATTTTAGGTTATCATCTCCTCGAAGCTGTAAGGTTGCAATCTCAAGATGATGACGATAAACAAGCCCTTCTTAAGCGCATCTATCACCTGAGTGAGTCGCACAGCCCTGTGGCACACTTCGAAGCTAGTTTACTCTTCCACGCAGCCCTGGATTGCGAAAGTTATCCTTCTTTGCCGTTGGACGCAGAACTTCTAGAAGCTCCGTGTGCATTCAGAAGAAACATTTCACAACGCGTTGATGAAATGATGGTCAAAATAGAACAAATGCCTCGGGAATGGACGCTTGTTCAACTGACCAGCATGGACTCTGCTACACATTCTTTTGGGTTCACTCCTCGCATACAAGTATCTGTCTTCTACTGCGGGCAATGTAGCATTCTGCCCTTCAACGTGGACATTCCTGGTGTGAGCAACGACATAAACGAGCAGTACGAAAGTGTCATGGCGGAGATCAATGAGGGATACTTCAAGATGCGCCAACGTCTTGGCGATACCGCTACGGAGGACTACACCCAATTCAGCACCAGGCTCTCTCGTACTCTCGCCGTTATTGTTACGAAGCTCCAGCAATGGCTAAACATGTTCCGATGTTTGCTCATCGGTCGTTTTCAATCTAGCGAACTTGAAGAACGTGTGGAAAAGGTTTTGGAACATTGGTTACAGGAAGCAGAGCTGATTTATCAACCTTTGGTTCAGGGGAAACGCGAAGTTTTGAAGTGTATGCTTCGTGCATGGAATTATCTCAAGGAAGCAGAGATCAAAAAGTTGATTTTGTTTTGCTTTCCCGGTTTGGTAGATCCCGCTGAGAAAAACCACAAGAAAATGTATATAAAGTTGGGGTTAGTGTATAAGAAGTTGATTTCTATTAGGATTAAGATTATGGGAGAGTTCAAAAACAAACCAAGGCTACCTGTGATTCTGGTGGTGGACCCCTTGCTGGATCACTTCCCCTGGGAGGGAATTGATATTCTTGCTGGCGAAGACGTTGAAGTGTCGCGTATGCCATCCTTTAAGATGACACATGCGTTGTACATTGCTAATGAGATGAACATCGAGCAAGGGTATAAGATCATCTCTAGAGAGACACTGAACACCACCGGCAATATAATTGTTAATCCAAATAGGGACTTAAATAGAATGTCCAAACGTGTGGGGTCATTCACAAAGTACTGGACACCAAACTGGCGCTCCATCTTTGATAGACTTCCAACTGCCGAAGAGTTCGGGGAGATGTTGGGAGCAGGAGATGTCTTTGTGTACACGGGGCACGGAACCGGTTTGCAGTATTTCAAGAGCGAAGAGGCCCTTTCCAAGGTAAGGGTGCGAGCAGTCGTGATGCTCTTCGGGTGCAGCAGCATCGCTCTGGACCGCGCAGGCGCCTCCGAAGGCTTGGAGCCGTGGGGCACATGTTTCTTGTATCTTATCTGTTGCTGCCCCAATATTATCGGCGCTCTCTGGAGTGTCCCCGATTATTGGTGCGATAATCTCTTTGCTCACTTTCTCAGCACTTGGCTCCCCATGCCAAGCAATCGAGATCGCCATTGGGCAAAAATCGACAAGACCAAATGGAATCCAGGTGGAGAAGAGGTGGATGTAGCCGCTCTGCCAGATCGCAACACCCAAGAGACTCCTCGACAGGAAGACAAGTTGCTTCTAGCCTTGAAAATATCCAAGGAAAAGTCCTGTCTAAAGGAAATCTTCAGGTACGCTTTTATTTCTCGCGGAATACCTGTAAAAATTGCATGACATTTCAAAGCGTTGAATATTGAGTGATAATTCGATTAATTTGATATTTTCACAAGACTGATAAGGCGTAAAGTGCTACAACTCCTTAGATATCGAATCTTCAAGGTTTTCAATTGTTAACAGTAAATTGTTAATATTTAGTTCAAAATTGATCATAATTTATAAACTGCAATGTTGTCATTATAATTACGTTGGACGATAATGTAAATATAAAAAAGGTGTTAAGAAGTATACAAGTTCCTACACGCACGCATGATAGTCCGAGCAATTTTTCAAAATTTAAAACTTGTAGCTTTTCATTTTTCGAGAGACACAATTAATCCTTCAAGGAGCCGCCGTTTGGCTACCTCTGCTCCCCCATCCGAGCGTTTTGGCTTCAGTTCACAGAACAGTCGAAAAAGTTTCAAACTTCTTAAGGATTACCAACCACAGTTCCTGTTATTAATAGTTTCTTGTTATTAACAGTTTCCTGTAATACTAAGACTCCTAGGACTATAGATAACAATAGCGCTCCCACTGTAATAATACTCAAAGGTGTTTTGATTAATAGTCGCATATTTGCTCGTTCGGTGACCCAACATGACTAGCGTTTCGTACTAGCGTCCTATTATTCATATTTCATTGTTTGGGATTCTTTCTGATAACACATTAATGCGAATATCAGAAACATGCAGATTATGCTATTACATTTGGACTTGCTTTTCTAGACACTCTATTACTCTAGGCTTTTATGGATTTTCTCAAAATTGGAATTATAAGAAGCACTCCACTTAAAACAAATTCAATGAATCACTTGTGCACTTCATGCAATTATTATTATTATTAAATATACTCAGTTTATAACTAACTTTTAAACTTGTGCTGCATTGGCGTACAGCTGTCACGTGACTAAATCGCGACAAGTTTGCGTTAACAATGAGCTTATTGTCTTATCGCTTCTTTTCATCTCGTATTTTAAGGTTGGAATATTTTGTGTTTTTAATGCAAAATGTAAGTAGATATTGTAATTAATAAGTCATTACATGCACACCAGGAAGGGGTACAGCCACTGGTTATCCCAGAAATAGGTGAGGTTTAATCTAAAATAAACAAAATAGAGACTAAACCTTAATTTTGCAGGGTGAGAGGATTATAACGTACGTTAAATCGTATTGACGAAGTGCAATAACCATCCAGGAAGTCCAATAATTCACAAGGGTGAGTAGCAGGATGGATGTGTGCACCGAAATGTTCAGGTTCAAGGGCAGCACTGCCTCTGCCATCCTGGGAAGGATCAATTCCGGGTTGTAGAGGTACAGTGGATGAAGATGGGCGAGGGCAGGAAGCAAGAATATGAATTACCTGCCGGAACTTTATTGCATTACTGAATAGTAAACTTGGTATCAGCTGTTGTATTAACGTTCTAACATCAATTTGTTTTACAGGACGAAGAAATGGATAGCGTTTCTGAGGCCCCATAAATAGCCAGTCATTTTATGTTCATATTTACAATACTCTTCATAGGGACCAAAAAACTCGAAATTTGAAAATCAAATTGAAAGGATAAGAGTAAGAATAAGTTTATATTTTCTTTTTACTTTTCTTTGTTTTATTGACAGGTGTTTGAGTATGTTCTTATGAATCTAACAATAAGTTGAATGGAAATAAGATAGAAGCGCATCTTCTATACTTTCCTAGAGTTGTTGCTATGGTTACCACTGCAGAAAAACCCTATGGAGTGGCCATCTTGGTAAGTTTTGCAATGGAATATTAGGCGATGCTTTTAATATAGATGGTGCACTCACACTTTGTCACTGAACGTCATTGCTTTAATCTGTGTTTATATTTCCGCCTTGTGTTTTAGGTGGCATGACGTTCCATCGATATTCTTCATTGGGAAAGCCCTTAAAGCCAGCCTTTAAGGATCTTCACAGAAGTGGTGTAACCGCAAGAAATGGCCCAGGAAATCAATTAGTTGATGGGTGCAAATGATAGTTCTGCGCCCATTACTTCCTGCACGCAGCGCCCTAGAATGGAACAAAAGGTTAGTATTTAAAAGCGTAATAAGTCCTTTGTAATTGATTCTTTGCCACTTGTCTTGTTTTACAGCAAACACTCTGGACAATCCAAAGGGAAGAAAAGGACGAGGACCGTCTTGGAAGTGGAATACCACACATCAGTGGTAATTAGGTTAATTTACATGCGGAAGCGGTTATTTAGAAGCACAATTT
>NBZA01009609.1:0-63569 GCA_003054995.1 Aleochara bilineata | reverse complement strand
AGTAAAATAACTTGTTTTGTGTTCTTTGGGACCCAAAGAACCAAGGCAAGGCAACGAGAACCCAAGGCAAAAATTCGTGTTGACCAGTGTAATCTGTGCGCCGAAGCATTAAATTGCTTCTCATTGTTTCTAAGTTAGTTAATCGAGCTGCTGCCTTGCACGCCACGATGATCCCAATGGACGAATACGAATTCGAATACGCCACGCAAAATCTGCATTTGAATGCCCAGCAAGATGCCCATTTGCATTGATAACTCGATTGGAATAAGAATGAAGAATGAAAAATTCTTCCATGATATAATCACTCGATTGAAGTATCCATATTCGCGGAGATTAAGTAAGTAAGTAAGAGATCATGTTTGAATCACGCCTTTTGCTAAGGTAATTAGTAATTATCAAATAAACACCTGATCTTTAAAGTGGTCTAATAGAGTCGTACGATAATTATAATTTATGATAAGGAATCACTATATAAACCAAGGCAATTTAAATCGAAATCATCTTGTGAACTGAGAAACCTAACATGAAGTTACTTGCAATATTTACTCTGGTCCTGTCAGCATGCCTTGGTAAAACTCAGTTTATTAAATTTTCTCCAACAATTTAAATTTCAATTTAAATTTGCAGTGATTTTACTTATTTTTTCTTTTTGTTTAGCTGCTTCAGCCTCGCCACGTCTTTCGCCGAGAATAATTGGAGGATTTGACGCCATCCCTGACCAATTCCCATACCAAGTATCATTGCAACTAGACGGCCAACACCTTTGTGGTGGATCCATCATCAGCCACAATAAAATTCTCACGGCGGCTCATTGCTGCTCCGATCCCCGCCCGTATACTGTTGTTGCCGGAGTGACAAGCCTTTTCGAGGAAGGTCAAAGCATCCAGGAAGAGAGCAGAGTCGTTCATCCCCAATTCGACAGAGAAATGTTATCGAATGACGTAGCTATCCTGACCTTAGAATCTTCGTTTGAATTCAACGATCATGTCGAGGCCTTGACTTTAAGACGCACTCCGCTGAACACCAACGAAATTGTTACTCTGACTGGTTGGGGATACATTGCTTACACCGAAGGTTTACCACCCACCCCCACATATGACTTACAGTACATCTTCTTGTCATCTTTGGATATCGGAAGTTGCAATTATTACTTGACTGACCTTTTCACAGTTACCGATAAGCAAGTGTGCACCATCTCGCCCGCGGGCCAGGGTAGTTGCCAAGGAGACTCCGGTGGTCCACTAGTAGACCGCAGGGGTCAACAGATTGGTATTGTATCCTTTGGTATGCCCTGTGCTCTGGGATACCCAGATGTGTACACCTCAGTTCCCGCTTACTACAACTGGATTATCAACCACTAAGGTTGAGGCGTACATCGTTATTTTTTGTTTGTTCCTAATGTTAAATTTGCCTTGAATTTGTTGAATTATTAATTATTCAAAATAATAAAAATGTTATAAGCAGTTAAAATGATTGTTTTACTAAATGGAATTATTTAAGAGTAATTTATATAGCACTTAAGTGGGTACTTGATACATAAGATGAAGCAAAGTGTTTTTAAGAAATAATTATCTCATAGATACATAAGTAAGTGTACAACAAGTGTCGTCTGATTCAAGCTCAAAATCAGAAACGAATTTTAAGATTTACACGTGACTCTAACGTGCAAGTAAAGAGCAAAGTAATTATCTTCGTAGCAGAAAATATGCAAATGCAACAGCACCGTACTCAAACTTAATTATTAATAAATATATTACGGTGCAGCCTGCACGAATCCATTTAGGAGAAAGCGAGCGCCATTAAGGTGATTTGCATATTGAACCAACCGATTAGAAGATGAAACAAGAGAAGAGGCTCGAACATCCATACATTCATGCATGCATACGCAAAATAAATGCTGACTGCACTGAAATCCTGCTCCGAGGACAGGCATTTACATCGAACATAGCACAGACTAGAGGTCGAAGAGCAGAAGCAAACGATTTTCCCATATAAATGTATGCATACGCGCATCCCGCAAAATCTCATCAAACATCCACAAGTCCACTAACGATATTACTAAGCTTGCCAAATAATATTTCAGAAGTAATAGCATCCGATCATATCCGAGACCCCGAATTCGATATTCATGAATATCTCATGGTGACATTGTAATCGCACAACAACAGGAAGAGTCTTCAAATAAATTATTTACCTGCATCCCGGCGACACGTACTTGACTTTGAGGCTTTGTGAATTTATGCGCAGCACGTCGTATATTTCATATTCTAATAAATATTACGAGCACGAGCTCGATGACTATCCCTGCCATTCGTTTATTTGTCATTATTTATCAAGACCGTTTTGACGCGATCAATCACGCATCGCCTGGCTTCGACTCGCTTGTATATTCATTGCGCGCATCCCGGCTGAAGGATTTCCTAGTTTCCATCTCTAGATGAATACATTTCCCCTTCAGATTTATACCATACCATACTTTATATACCGCAGTCACAGCCAGGCTCTACTTTCTATGAACGCCAACCAATATCCTGAGAGATTGAAAGATGGTGATCCTTACCTGGAACAATGAAAATTTTATTTACATTTTATGCTCGTGGAAATCAAACGTTAGATTTAAATAATTTATCATTCGCTGAGCCAAATCGCACTGCGCACACAGAAAAGCATTGAGTGGATATTTCAAAACCGCATTTCGTCCTTATACTTGCCAGGAGGATAGAGCCATGCTATGCGATGCCATGAAACGGCAGCCGCTGATACAAACGGCCACGGACGGCCACGGTAATCGAGTAAAGAACGTAAAATGCAAGGTGGAAGAAATGTTGCGCCCTCGAAAGCACAAGGTGGAAGCGGATTGCCAGTAAGGCGGTACGGTGCTCCTTTGTTCTTTATGGTACATCATTTGCAATAAATTTCCAGAAAATGACGATAATAATATCAGTACAATTCGGATGAATCTTTTGACGTCGAGGGATGAACGTTTATGTTATTACGTTTATACTGCGCCAAGCACTAAAAATGTACGCCCGTAACTTATGCCATAAAGAAGTATGTATGTATCTAGGTGCAGCAAATCTCTAGAGATCTTTTATAATTCTGAGGAAAAAAGCACGATTTCATTCGATGCGCTTGTAAGCACTTGTCAAGTCAGAGCAGGACTAAATGTTTTTGTATTTTTAAATCCGTACGTAAGACTGTTAAGAAATTTAATTAAACTTCGGAATGAGAACAATTAAATAAGCAGCAATTACTATTCCATCCGACAGGGCGCGACAAAAATGCAGTTTCTTGAATTCTTTCTTTTCAGATGGCGTCTTCTTTCTTCTTGGCATGGCACGAAAAGACAATAAAAATTAATTAACAAACGCATAAGCAAAAACACAAGCGCAATTCTATACTCAGCTGAAATTTAATCTGCTTATAATTTTCCATCAAAAGTTTTCATCATCTTCGCCTGTGATTTACAGCTAAACCACTGTCATTATGCAAGAAAGGCAAGTACGTGGCAGTGTGAACCGAAATCCCGCGTCAGAACTTTAGTTGTTCCATCAGCACCATGATTATAAGAAGATGACGAAGGAAGAGACACGGAAACAATGCGTGCCTCGTTCCCTGTGCCTTGAACTTAACTTGCATGCGACTTTTGTACCTCACCTTAACATCCCTAACGAATGATGCGCCGCGCCGTTCAGGAAAGGAAAGGAAGCAACGCGAAGCTTTCAATTCCGCAATGAAATGGGGAAGGGAACGAAAGGAGTTGTGTTTAATACATCTGGAGCGCTACGTGTTTCCGGGGGCTGACGGAAGCCGGCGTAAAATGGAATTGGAAACAATCAAGCGTTATAAGTTTGCGAACTAGCGCTGCACTTTTATGGAAACACCGAGAGAAATACTATCATCTGTACTTTGTGGAGGTCTGCGCGTTTAAATTGAAATTGATGTTGGTTGCCTACAGTCCTATTTCAGTCAGCACTGGGGAAACTTATTCAGCCAGTTATATGGCATTTCTTTCCAATGGGACTGGCGAGCATCAAACAGTTGATACGCCACTAATTTAAATTGATTTCACTGGTAACGTAATTCACTTCGGTGCAAAGAGTTTCTTCATTCGTTTAAGTTTATAACTGAGCGGCGCGGCGACTAAAAACAGCGAAAAGGAAGCAGGTTTTTTCTTTAAGCGACTACTATTGATGAATGAATGAATTAATGAAAAAGAGAAGATGAAAAAGCGAACCGCAATAAGACCGAACGTTCGGTCGAGTTAATTAATTGGCGCTGGAGTTATTGCTCATTAATTTCTACTCGCTCGTCGCCGAGCAGAAATTCCGGCTCAAGTATTGTACGACTCCTTGGCTGAAGGATGCGCTGGAATTGCCATTGATCACCCCACCAGTGGTTGAAGCATTTGCTATCACGTAATTATTCCGGTCTGTTCTGCTCGTGATAGATTGAAGTGCAGCCTACAATGAGTTTCAATGAAAGCAAATGAAATGAAATATGTAATTGCACCTTCGCGTTCGTGCAATAACATCGAAGGTCATTGCAGTTTGATTTGCTGTTACTGGACATGCAAGTAAAATAAGTAAACTGTTTAAATAATATTAATATGTACGTTCGACTTAACTCGACTTGTCCTACTTCATTCGCGCGATTAATCTACGACCGCGTTGGTATAGTTTTGCAAGGTGAACGTCTTCGGCGATAAATGCGAATAAAATTAGTGTGAAGTTTGGAAACTTCGAGAAAGAAGAGCACAGAACACGATGACTCGACATCACGACTTGCAATCGCTCCTGCCAAACTTGAAATGTGTTGACGAGGAACGACAGCGCATATAAATGAGCCATTAATTAGCCAATTTTTATACACGTCTCGATGGAATAAACTCCTTCATTAACTGCGCATCTGAGGCAAATAATAATTGCCTGGAAAGTTCCACTGTTTATTCAATTCCATGCTAAATAAACAAGATGATTTGTTCTCATGGGTAATTGATTTTTATCGTGATCACCGACAGTCAAATGTTTATTTTTATAAAAAAATACCGAAATAAAATAAATTATAATGTTTATCCTAATGCAAAACGAATTACCCATGAGCCATGGGCCAGTTGGTATTCGATATGGATTTTTAACGAGGTATTTAACCTCAATTGGAACAAACATTATAAACCTTTGATCCTTTTTAAGGATATTTTCATTAGCGTGCTACCCTCACAATCCTCCTGCCGAAAATACACGTCAAATAAACCCGAGTGACCGCTAAATTAATCGGATGTAGTACTGCAAAGACCATTTTAGGGTTGATCCTGTGAAGGGATTGGCATTTGCTGAACAGGTGGACCAAATAAACCAATAGAATAGGCGACAGTCCAGCATGTATGTATAAATGTGGAGTAGATTGTCTCTTGTATTGACCGCATGGACATTTAGCTTAGTTCATGTGCAAAGTCAAGTCAAGCATAGAAAGACTGACTGCCACTCGAAAACCATTCGTTCAGATAACTGTAAACCTTGCACACGGTGGGTCATTAACCCAACGAGCATTTCTATAGTACCTTCTTCTGATTACTCTACCAAAACCAAATGCACATTCAGAAAATTCCGACCAGGTATAACCTAATATCAAATTGTTAGATTTTTCCTTTGCAGGTGAAAACTTGAACGCTCAACGTGTTTAATTACTTTTCTAAAAGTGGTACCAATGACGCAAGACGGTAAGACTTTACAGCCAATTAAGTAAAGTGAAACGTTCCAGATTAAGAGCGAACTAAATTGAAATCAAACCCTAATTAACGGTGCGGTGCGACTTTTACACTTTTCACGTTAAAAATGTAGGTCAAGCAAGTAACTGAATGCACTCAATTATTTTCTTCAAATTTACATAATAACTGTTCATTTTTGCCGTTTTCGCTGATTCGGCGCTACAATATTTGTTCAACAATGTTGAACGTTGTGTTGCCTTGGATGAAGTAAATGGCTGAGCTGCTAAGTGGACGCGAAAAGCCTGAGTGTCCCTATAATTCGCTGAATTTCAGCACAGTACATACAGTGATGCACAGCATTTGGCATTCACCGAACAATACTTTCTACGTTTTCTAGGTTTCTAGCGTCGCGCAAGTGTGCGACACCTGCCAGAAGTGACTTATGCCAAGTTGAAATGCAATCAACATACATTAGGCTGGCAGCGCCTGCAGCCGGCAACAAAGCGCTTTATAATGATGTAATTGTACATTTGCACATTCTGCATTAGACATGTCTAGCTGGCTGAGACTCTCGCAGCGAGCACACGCACGCATATGCATTGAGCGCAAATTAAATTGTAAAACTTTCAAGCGGTGAGACCCTCGAGGACGCTAGAAATCAGCCTACATGCTTCCGTTCTTTACAAATTCCGATTGCAAATTTCGATGTCGTTTAAATTCTACCGCTTGTTACTTAATTTTAAATACACCTTAAGGTAAACTTCTAAAAATTAAGCCTTTTCTTGGGCCAATAATGAAGAAAATAAATGTCTGTAATAATTATGCTCTATTGACATTATTTAATAAACATTATATGCAGGAATGTGAATGCAATTGTGTGTATTTATGTGAAATGTGATTCCAATGTGTTTAAATCATAATTATTTAGCACATAACACACTTATTCTTAATTAGTCATTGATTAGATTAAATTATCACCATTAACAATTAGCGAAGTCAAAAATATTGACATTTAAAGTTATTTAAAAGATATTAATTTTAAAAAATCAAAAATATTTTCAATACAAAGGTCAATAGAAAATACACTTCACGCCTAAGTTCACGCCGGTCAATATGTTATCTTTTTCTTTCTCAGTCACTATATGATAGTGAAATATAAGTATGAACGAACATTAAACTGCACTCAAGAGGCAAATGAGCAAATACGAGTGCACGTACTCGTTCGTAGTGTAGTTCTCGAAGTAATAGTGAAAGTATTCTCACGGTACAGATGCATCAAGCATCTCTAGGAGCATGTAAGCATGAAACATCGCCATCGCATCTTCGCGTTCGCGCACACACGAAGATAACCGGGTCATAGCCGTTCGCGAAGTGCCCGCGGCCAGATTCATCGCTCGCGCGCACTGCAAACTTTATAAAGTCTTCGTGTCTGCTGCTGGGCAGGCTGGCAATAGATTCATCTCAGACTATGCATAAAGTTGTCTTCAAGAAAACTAAACTGCGTTGAATGAAAACGGGTGCAAGCACTCTGAGCACTACATGAATTCTTAAATGTATTAACTTATTGTTTTATTAAAGCAAAAAACGCACAAAAGATTCCTGCCAGGCTAGGTTATTTGCTCCATGCGGTACAAACTCCGACAATGAGAGTTCATTCAAGAAACTTTTGCCACTCAAGCAACGTGTTTGAGTATGAATCTCAGCAAAAATTGCGAGCGTAAAATGTTTTTCCAATTATAAAGTTTAAACTTGGCTATGTGTTTACACGTTGGAGTGGCGTAACTGAAAGTTAATAAAAGTTCAGTTCGCGAGAAGTAGAACATCATTAAATTTACCTTTCAATTCGCGTATCTAACATAGTTAGTAAGTAGGTATTATATTTTGTTTATTTAGCTTTAGAAGAGAAAAAGTTACAAAAATTCAGTACAGAGGTACCTAATAACTAAATAATAATAAATCTGAGAAAGTATTTTATGCGGCAAAAACGTGCGGATGCGAAAATTGTAGACGACCGCACACCGACAAGACAAGACAAGCCAACTAAAGAAGCCACATTACATTACAGAGAGCTAGCTATTTTCTAGAAATCGCGCTTGTGAAAATTCAGTTACTCATATCCTCATAACGCCACATTTATATCTACTTAATGTTATTAAACCAAGTGTTGACTAAGAGCAAATAGAAAATAGAAACCATGCGAAATTCTCTTCAATTCTCCGCCATCCATCCTCTTCCTCTACGAAGTGCCATTCTGCAACTCAACAGACAAAAACTACATAAAAGTAAACACTTCTACTTCTACACTAGCCAATCATTACACAAACTAACATTTCTGATAACAATGCATGCGTGCAAAGCAATGGCAATAAAATTATTTATGCACGTCCAATTTATGACAGGCGCTAATTTACAACAGTTATTTATTGTAGTTAATGAACTTCGCTGCATTTCAAAATGCCGCTTGACGTCATAATTTGTTAGAATAACATTGCATATCCATTATAAACGCAGCTTTTGTGAGTGATAAAAGCATTAATTCGTTTATTTTTCGTCTTTTTCAACTGACAACCCGTTTAACGCTCACATTAAACGACATCAGCATGCAAATCGAAATGCAAAAACTGAACCTTCCTGCCAATATTCATTCGATCGATGGATAATAGCATAGCGGTAATATTTGGATAGAAGTAGAGCAAGCGCAACGTTATTGAATCACTTTTTTACCTGTTGATTGATTTTCAACATTCAACATTCGCTCATGCGCAAATTCGATTCCAAATCCATTAGAAGATGCATCCGCATTATTGGCACTCTAAATGATTTTAATGTTCGTTCACAATCACACATGCGAACATTAAGTGTAAAGTAGCTGAGAGTGGAAAACTTTAAAACTTTAGCGACTTGATAATAAGTCATGTCTTTGTTGATAGTGCGAAGTAATGAAACTAATCGACGATTATGTGCGATTGCGCTTGAGCTGCAATCTTCCGACAATGATATTAGCCGCCGACGAGCATTAGAGAGCTCGTCGGAGGATCGAAAGAACAATAAAAGAAATCCGGCGAGCACGCCTGATGACCCATTCGTACGGTCTATCAGCAGGAACAATGCGCTTCACATTGGTTCGCTGCTATTAAGACTTCATGTGATTCCTTACAGCAAGACGTGTAAATGACATCAAAGTGGAAGCAGGAAGGAAACCTGAAAGAAATCTCGCGTTTCCAAAGCAACTTGCAACTTTGCCAAAAGAACGCCAACGTCTCCAGTAATTGAGCGACGATGTAGCACAAAAACAACAGAAGGAACATTTAATTGCAATGTCATTAGTTGATGTGCAACAATTTACTTCACCAGGAAGTATTGGATAGTCGCTAGTAGCTAGCTAATTAGCAATTTTCAAAACACTTTGTGTTTGTATAAGCAACCTCATTGGAATATTGATTGCAAAGTAATTTTATGGTAAACGTGACACGCATATTAAGTCTGAGTTCATGTAGGTATATTTTACTTGTTAATTGTTTCAGCAATTTTCCTTACTTGCCATGGTAGGAAAGCAAAAATAGTAATTTACTGAAGGAAGGACATAAACTTTGT
Organism: Aleochara bilineata; assembly: GCA_003054995.1. Classification (NCBI taxonomy): domain Eukaryota; kingdom Metazoa; phylum Arthropoda; class Insecta; order Coleoptera; family Staphylinidae; genus Aleochara; species Aleochara bilineata. The sequence goes on along the minus strand of NBZA01009609.1, from coordinate 54,268 downwards.
TCCAATATACGTCGATCCAAAGGAAAAGCTTATGGAGCATATGGATAACATCCAAGTACATACATCCTTCCACAGGACGAGGTGACACGACACACACGGCGGTCTACGTTATTAGATTTCTGAGGCTGGCGCTCACCCCCGACACTTTGACGGTGTATTGGTGTTGTATTGCGCACTGAAGCCGCCCCCGCATCCGAGCCAAGTTTCGGTTTCCTAGGCCTGTTCATCGTCCACGTCGTCACCGAGGTGCTTGCACCGCAGCAACCAGAATGCGCCGGCTGCTCAAGAGATCCGATTTGAGTTCGCAGCCTGTTTGCTTGTTTGTTTGTTTGTTTGTTCGGAAACACACGCTACACGTCCGCCGGCATCTCCGCCATTATTGAATATTACGTACCTATGGATGCTGAATAGTAAGTCGTATCGCAAGGAACGTTTTGCTATGATGGACGTTATTTGCAATGCGAATGTAAATAGAAAAGTATTCTACGTAGGTAACATGTAGTAGCTTTTCAAATTAAACACTAATGCCTTGTGAAATCTGTAAGACTGTAAGAGGCTCTCATGTAAGTTCCAGTTTCTAGGCATTAGTAAGAAGATAAAAATGTCACATTGTACTATTCTTAAGACGCATTGTTGAAATAATAATCCTCTTTAGATTTCCACGTTTCCATTTCTAGAATATTCTCTTATAAAAAGTATAGAAATTAAAAAGAGTAATTATCCTAGCTGAGAATAAGATACATAATTTAAATTTATAAGAAAACTTAACAATTTAAAATATTTTGATTCAGTGATATACATATATGGAAAAGAGTTTTTTTTATAGGGAAATTGTGAAACCGCAAAGGACGATTCCAGAAAGACAGAAATTCGCTAGAACAACCGCTAAGCGCATTTGGAAACCGCATGGGAGGTGTAAAACCCGCTTGTCACCACCATTCCCCAACATGTTCGTTTAATATTCCGCGCACGTGAGCCCAACTTACTGAACGCAAAGAAGAAACTAGAAAGAAGAAGAAGCAGCGAAGGAGGCACACCACTTTGCTCGCCGGAATAAATTGCCACAAATAAAATTTGAATAACAATTTCGTAAAATACTCCCTTTAAAACCACGGATAATAAAGCCATTGGTACATTCTGAACAGTTAAAGCACCGAGGAACAAAGAGATTATGACAAATTAATTTTAATACGTCATAGCAATTATTATCATTGCCATAATCTTATTAGTCTGTCGTAGTTTGTAGTCTGTTTCCATTAGAATTTGCATATACAAAAGCAGAGCGAGTGCCTCCTGCGTGCATTAAGGCCAAGCTAGTTTTACCAGAACAAGATGCAAACATGGCTGAAGACAAAGATTAATCAGCAAACTTGGCGTAATAGCAATACTGGAAACTGCACTGTTACTCATTCCTTCCTTATTCCTTAATGTTATTGCCATAAAATAGATGCTGATATGCTGGTGCTGAATTGCATTCTCTGTGAGGATCTGTATGTATGCTCTCTTTGTATTTCAGTTATGAGATTCATTCGCTTAAAATGTTAGAGTCGTAGTATACTTCATATTCCAAAGAGCAGAGAGCAGAGCACGAGTTTTAGTTTTATTTGGCCCAATTGTCCTTCTTTTGGTAAGGCTTACGCTTAGTTTATTTAATTTTATTATTTATACGCAAATCGTGACTTTAAACTCTATTAATTTCTTTATATAGATTCAAGATTATATTCTACTGGCCTCTAACGTGCGTTCGTTATCGAGCGATAATAATTTACAATAGGCCAGCCTACGCAGAGGGAATATTAATAGACTGAAAAAGCGCTAACCGCAAGACAACAGGACCAGACAAAGTGGATTTTTCTTAGACGAGTGTACTAGGTAACCTAGATCATGAATGCATCCATCCAACCATCCATCGTACTGCAACTTGAAGAACACTCCATCCACGCTTGAAATAAAACGCTGAAAACATCAGTGACTCACTGAACTTTGATCACAAAACACTTTTCAAATCAATCAGACTTAATACTTGAACGGAACAACAGTCTACGTGGAGGGAACGAGAGTTACCGTTAGCGATACTGACGTATGAAGTGATTTAATTTGAAGCTCAAACATTCTCTTGAATGTGAATAAGTATAGAAATAATGGGCTAGAAACGAACAAAGACTGCCTCTGCTTATTCTTACTCCATTTCCTAAGAAATAAATTTTAATCCAACCCTGAACCAAACTTTAGTAATTCTCAATCCCAAAAGCAATCAGAAAATAATTAACACATTATTATTGAACATAAATTAGTTTCCTGTAATGAAAAACAATTCCATTTCTGTCGTGATATGTGAAACCATTTATTGATGTATTAGATAGATTCAGGTGACGGACAAGCAATACATTTACCTCTATAGACGTACGTCGTGCTTGGCAATGTTAAAATTTTATTACCAATCAAACAAAGCTGCTGTGGAGCAGAAGCCCGACGCCTTCCGCAAGTAGTGCAGAATTACATGGCAGCATCGCATGGACGCAAACCAATCGTTGGAAAATAATTGGATTCGCACACATGCCAACGCAATTCTGCAGCAACGACTCAACACTAGGAGAGTTTAGTATACAGGAATTGCAAAGCAAGTGCCAATACATGAATACTCGTACGTCCGCCCATCGCAAAACACGTCGCAAGTTGGAGGCAGCAGAAGAAGAAACAGCACAGTACACTTCGTCTTATCCTTGGTAATACAAATAGGCGCTAGGCGCGCACAAGGCAGCACCGTCGCGCCGCTCGTGTTAAATCCCCAAAGAACTACAAATTACGCACGCTGGATTACATGTAAGCTGCATGTATTCTTCCTGCTGCTTGCAAACACGCTCGGGAAAACCGCCAGTCACGAGCGTTTCGTTTTACTTTGCTTACTTACTTTCTGACGAGAAAACGAACAACTTTTCGCTACACCCTTCACAAACTCGCGTCGTTGCTCATATGAAATGCACGCCAGGCGAGGTACGAAATTTACATTCAGATTTATGAGTGTATTATCCTTTGATAAAGTTGTCAAGTGTGCCGTCAGGCGCCGAAAGAAATTATGACAACAATGTACGGCTGAGCATAGTATTCTTGGGAACATTTGCATGTTTGAAGAAAATATTAAATATTCACTTCATTATACCTTCTTTAAAAGTATTTTCTTAGAATGAAGCAAATAAAAGACTTGACACCAGGAAAAAGATTTTCTCCATAAAAAATTTAAATTTAAAGCCAAAAGAGAAGCAGAAGAAAGCGGAGGAGATGATGGTCTCGATGGACCAAAGTAAAAACCCTCTCAGAATTACAATATGCGTGAAAAGTTGAAAAATGTGAACGTTAGTATTCAGAGCGTTCGCCGGCGCCCCTTTGTTGTGCTTAATCCTTGCGAGATAATATTGTGCAAAGAGATACAGCTCGTCTGCTTGGTCTGCATAGCTTTATCCACTGCCCAGCGCGAGGATGTGAAAGAGTTGTTTATATTTTCGGCGGCTGCACGTAAAAGTGTTTTTTATAGGCTGTGTGCGCAGAGGGCTGGCTGTGCAAGGAGAAAAAAAGAAGCAGATGCAGTATCATTGAACCGGTGCTTTTTGCAGCACTTTTCACTCGGTACACTCGCCATACTAACGGTTACCAATGCGTAAAGTCACGGTAACATTGTTTCCGGTCGAGCGCTCTTCGCTCGTTGGATAGTAGTCTACTAACCTGGAACAAGAGAAAGAAAGACTCGTTATAGACGGACAGGTTTCATACGCATGGCAAAAGAAATATTAATTAAAATGTCGTCACCACTCAACTGCAAACACCCAATGCTCGAATTCATTAGCCGGTGGTATTGCAATTATTATTACTCCCAGCCATGGAAGTGAAAGATTAAACGATGATGGTATTGAGTGGTCGGCAATGATAAACCGCAATTGTCATTTCTATTATTGAAACAAAGCCATCATGCTGTGACGTTTGATAAAACCCAATACCAGTAGTATATAATTTGCATTGGCGGAAGTAATTAGATATTTGTGATTAGTTTACGATGAAATTTCATTAGTCAGGTACGTCCTGCGTGTGACAAACAAATATTTGCGCGTGCGATGTTTTTAATGAAAACGCACGCGAAATTGTACGCTGGGTGATTTCGTTAAAAACAAATTAAAACCGACGCGACGCCAAAAATCGATAGTTTATTTAAATATTTGTTTTCCATTTATTTTCATTACAGTTCATTTATCAAACGAATGTAATACATTAATAACAATTCACAGTTATATATTTATTCTCAATCAAGCAGGATTTTCGTTCACGTTAAATAAATGAAAAACGATGAAATATTACCGCTTAAATGGGCAACACGTTGTGTGTGGATACAAACAACAATAGCAACGCCATCTAATACATTTCGTTAATGACTGAGAGACAGAATTTTGGGGTTGAGACAAATGAATGTGAGTTTCGCAAATATGCAAGAGAAGAAAAACTAAAATGCGTCCCACTGGCAAGCACGTGCCAGGCATACTGCCAGGAAATAAAACCTGGGAAACATACATGCATGATGTCGATTTGAACGCCGGCATGACGTTCAGCATATTTTCCGGGTTGGCAGATCGATCTTGATGTGCCAATAATGTACGAACCAAATGAGGGAACGCACTTCAGGGAATGCCTAACGAATGCTTATGTCACCTGGCAAGTAGACACGCACGTGCCTGAAAGCCTTTCAATGTGTGACAACACGCAATCACTCCACTTTACTCGCATTCCTCGGATTTCTAAAGAGAATGATCAAAATCAAAGTCTCTATTTCTTCGTATTTATAAGTAATTACGTCATGCATCTTAAGAAAAATTCCAAGTGCAAGCAAGAATTCACTCCACAAAATAATACGAAAATTATATTTCCAGTAGTTTTTATATGAAAAGAAAGAATTTAGTGGCTGCTGGAACGCGTGTTTTTTATGGACAAAGGTGTGTTTCACGAGTTCATGATCCAAAACACCTGCGAATTATTGCACTGCAGATTCCTATTTTCCCATTCGTAATCTCAAACACCAAAGATCTGCTCTGCAGTACTGCGCTGCTCCAGCTGCATTACAAGATACACAAAAAACAAGACTGGAGCAAGTAAACTACACTGAAATACAGCAAAGCTGCACGCAGCACAAATTTCCGAAACAGAAACGAGATACCTATTCGTTCCTAAAAAGTTATCCTTCAGCTAGTATAGTATAGGAACCCTTGCCGGCGAACAACTTTTTCTTCTTTAGTTTTACTTTAGCCTGGCGTCCTTTTCAACATTGAAAACATTCAAATACTCTTAGAAAATCTTGCAAAATATTTTAAAGATGCACTATAATTACTGCAAAGTTCAATTTACCAATCAATAAATTCCTACACGTGGGCAATGCATATTCAATATTTATGAAACGAAAGTGCGATTAAACTTTAAACATCTTTGTAATCAGTAGGCAGATAAGTCTTCGACGCGCCCAGAAACCTGCAGACGGCCGAAGTAGACGTGAGAATAAATACTAAAAGGCTATTTTATTTCACCGCAGCGAAGAGTTTTGTTAATAATAAGCCATTGTTGCGACGCCGCATGCTGCGCGAGGAGTGACTTTCAGGATTGCGCATTAAGGATGGACGCGTGAGCCATCGGGAGTGAAGAGCTTCGGCACAAAGAACCGCTGGCTGGCTGGCTTTTGACAACACGCGGCGATTGTATGCAAAATGCGACGTACGAGGATTTGAAGGAGCGCCCTGCTTGCGTGTGCATTCATTTCGTTGAATGTTAGACAGAGTATTATAAAAAAAGTTCAATTTGAATTTATTGAAGTGAATTCTTTCTCAAGCCAGCACAAGCGCAAGAAAAAAAACCTCTAGACTAAAGTGTAGAGTGAATATAAAGTAATTTATCCTATTTCCCTGGAGACATTCAGTCCACCGATTAAACATCGCAATAAAAAGAACACGAGCAGCGAGTGCGCAACAAATTATAAACAACAAAGGAATAAAAAACATAAAGACTGGGTCTCAATAGCTAGGAATAATTAAGGCAAAAACTTGATGAATATTTATTGCAAGCCATTAAAAGCATACAGTGTCAATTGAATATTTTTATCCTGTTTTGTCACGCGTCTAATTCATTCTCATTTTCTTATTCTTTTATTGCGCATTTGCAAAGAAACGCATCATAAACCGAACTAAAGTAAAGTGAAGTCCAAGAAATTAATTTTACGACAATGTAACTCAACACTAAAAAATTAGTGAACTTGACCGACAACAAGCCAAAACCAGAACCAGAACTGAATCACAGCAAAACGAAAGTAGCATGAAGCCAGCCATCCAACGCACAAGCACTGGTTTCTTTCTTTAGACACGCGACCAAGTGAATCAAACCAGAGCACACGCACGCACCTAACATTGAACTAGAAACAAAACGCATTGCATATCGCACAATAGTGCTTTCATTCCCCATTGAAGAGAAATGTGTTAATGATTGCGATAGACTGAAGCGATACACATAATAATTCTTTAAGTTCCTTCGACTTAACAAGCACAAGAACAAGCGTTGCCGCCACAACGTCTGACATTATTATGTTAAACCGCGCCTTGCATGTTCTTGCATCGCTCTGCATCTGCATGCTGGATCGCGGTGCGGTGTGTACGCCGTTCATAATTTATTAACACCGCCGAGAGTTGAGTTCCATTCTGTCCTATACACACTGTTCCGCGCCGGCGCTGCAAACAAACGCTAATGATTCATTTCGGGGCGAGTGTCAGGAGGACGATTTATTAAAGGACGATAAAAGTGTCTGCCACAGGTCTACTTTCATGCCACTCGACGCCCGACAAATGCCGGACATAACCACACAAAGCTGTTATCTCGGCGCTGAAGTGCGCGCATTAAAATGTTATTATCATAACGTTCATGAATTCAATTGTTTTTCAGATGATGCGCATTATTATGCAAGTTTACAACGCTCATAAAGTACGCTTACATGAATGGAAAAAGTTAAAATGCAATCACTTGTTAACAAGCAGAGAAACAAACGAATTTGACATTTGCAGTTCTGCGAAAGAACATAAAAGTGCATGGCCTTTGACAAATGTCAGAAAGAAAGGAATCGCGAATGGCGCAGATGGATGCATCTTAACATTCGTTCAAATACTTGGAATCACTTTGTTTGCTGCTATTTAAGTGTATTTTCCAAGGCAAAGCAAAACATAGTAATGTATGTTGATGTATGGCAAAAAGTTGCAAAGCGAAAGTATAAATGACTTCCTTTCGTCTATGTATGGCACCGCGTCGTTTCCGACTCGCTAGTTTGCGTTCTGCATATGAGTCTAGACACGACTCTCTTGTGGTCTCCGGCGACGAATTTACTCGGTCGAATCGTCCCGACGATGGCAATGTCGTGGTTCGTTGGAAAGCATCATGTCGACGAACGTAAAGGAAGAGATAGAAGCTCATGTTCATGTTCGTGTAATGGCATCGGTTTGGTGGATGCATTCCATTTCGGTTTCGAGACAAGGTCGTCACCAAGAAGACATATCCATGATACTCAACGAAAGTACTTCCGACATTTCAGCGAAATACTGAACGGCAGAAACGTGCCCAGATGCAGCATTCAGAAAACAATTTGGTTCAATTGTTTATTCATGAACGTAAAGCAATTCCAGCTCATTTAAGAAACAAACGATTTGTGTTTGAAGCCAATTTCCGCATATTCAACGCGAATTTTTCACACTTCCGTTCGTGCGCTCGCTCGTGACTGCAGCATTCATAATCTATTTGGCTTGGCTTCCTGTTTTTCACTTCTCGGTATGAAGCAAGAAGCGTTTTTGCAAAACGAGAAAAACCTACACAAATACCAAACATGACTGCTATTGTTCTTCAACACCTTTCCTTTCGCCTCTTTTTGCTTCTTTTTGCTTCTTTTATTCCCTTTTCTTCCTGCCAGTCTTTGTGCACGGGCTTCAAACAATTTCCACTCCCGTCGTTTTCCCAACAGGGACAGAGGTTGCCACATTGCTGCAGCCAGACACAGTTGCTTAGATACTCGAAAAGTATGTATTTTCCAGTCTTTTTCGCGACTCCTTTAGATCGCACCGGATACGCGTTTTTGCCATTCCAGACGGCCATCATTCTCCCTTTTTCTTAATAAATTTCTTCCGCCGCCAGCCGAGCCGAGCTGTATGAAAATCAAGCAGCCAGCATATGTTCCCACAGTCTGCTAGCGACCAGTTATGATGAACGGCAAGAAGTTTTACCGTCTTTAGACAAAATATTATTCTATGATTTATACAAATATCATGTGAAATTATTATTTATGACTTTGCAGCTTATGGTCTGGTCGCTGAAGAGAGTTAAGTTCAAGTCCAACAACCAAACAGGAAACACGACAAAAACGCTTAACGGATAAACTGACTGAAGATAATTTACATCCACGTTAATAATTCCCAGCAAGTACCAGCATGTATGCAGCTCTTCTAATTATCCGTAATTCGGTAATTAACTGTCGCAATAAAATTGAAAATAATTCCAGAAATTACATGAGATCAAAGAAAAATTACGAATTTAAAGCCGCAACCCTTATAACCCTTACACGACACGGAAAGTTAATGAAATGAAAATATTTACAATGCAATCCTGCTTTTTTAACCAACGCAGCACCAGCCAAAGCAGTTTGTTTAAGTGTGGGTCGCAAATACTTTTACCTCCCTTATAATGAGGTACCCATTCGTTCGTCTGCAGAACTGCAATACGGCGTTTGCCCCTTCCGGCAAGATATATCTACCTTAGTATTTACCAGCGTAAAAAACGAAGCATCAGCTCAGCTCGGTGTGGCGTTTGAATAAGGAGACGGGGGCGGTGAACGAAGCCGCAATACTAGAGTACAACACTGCGCTATTGTTGACACAAAGGAAGAGAAAAACGCTCCCGACCACAATTATTTATTTTCGACGGGCAGGACAAGCGCAGAGAACGTGGAAACAGAGAAGCTTTTATTCATTACCGGCGGTGCGTGGTGCGTATTTTGTGATTTGCGGCCAGATGGGATTACTTAATCGTGGCCTTCTTTTATTACCATGCAAAACAGCCACCCACGCCGAGAATTTCTATTATTTAACCGCATTTTTCAAACAGCAAATCCAGCTGAAAGCCGCAGGTGAAAAAATATACGATATTTCATTGCAGAAAGCAATCTCCAAAGAATCGTTTATCCTGCTACTCCAGGGGGAATTAACTAAACACATCTGATCTTAAATTATCCCCAAAAGTTCGGAATCATTAATAACAATATATACACCCTATTTGTCTATTTATTTTCGGCAGTATACAGAGTGCACCCGAAAGAACTAGAAATGAAAAAACATATTCAATTTAAAGAGCAAATAAAATAGTAGTTCAAACACTGTTACGTGGGCACAAGTTCAAGAACATCTACATACATATCTATGAATGTATATCTCAAAGGGTCGGCTGGGCGGAAGTTCAAACCCTGTAAAATTACAGGAAGCGACAAGGCGTTCTAACCGTAGGCGACAGATTCGGGCGCAGTCCTGAGACAGTTCAGTTCAGCCCAGCCCGGTTGACACTACCAGAAAGGATCATGATTCATTACGGATGGGCGACTGACTGCTTAGCAGTGACACAGCTTTTCTCTTCTTTGCTGCTACTGCTGTTGCCTCCAGTGTTTGTTTGTTGCGTTGCGTTACGCGGTAGTATATACAATAATAAATCAAGCATGAAAAGTTTGCTAAAACACGCCATTAGCTTTATTCGCAATAGGATACAGATACGCACGCAGCGGCAACAATTCGCATTAAATACCGTCATCAACTAGCCAAACAATAACACAATACGTGCGCGCAAGAAGTTTCTCGTTAGAAATCCCAATTGCTCCCCGACAATCTGCAGCAACAACGCGCTATTCAATTGTTTATCTCGTTTTCCATTTCATTAAAACCACTGAATAATGAGAATTATGTTAGAATGGCAAATTGTAAATATGAAATGCAATGGAAGCGGTTAACCATTGTTACGTGTAATTTCTCTTTATTGTTGATGGATGAACAATAATACATAAAGCTGCAGCGATTTATTAGCGTTGATAATTTCATGTAAATAACACATATTAAGAGTATTTTGTACGCAGGTGTGGATGCAATGTGTTACTTTTTTAATTATCTATTCTATTGGCGAAGTCACATAATTAATTCACATTTATGTTCGAGAATTAATTACATCTCAAAGCGTGAACAAACAAAGTGTCAACGTAATTAATTATTTGCTTGCAAATCGATTTGTACATGAACTTTACTGTATTTGTTCCTGGGACTTCGACGTAGACACAATACAACACGCAAGAAGGAAATAAAGCAGGGGCATTGTGTTTGCGCGCATCAATACTTAATTACTCCTTGCATTGTACTGCGACAGGACGACAGTTCTGTATTGACTGGAGAGCCATTAGTATTGCTTGCGCTTACGCCTCGCAAATAAACTCATGCAATTATTTATCGCATGCCAAATAAATAAATCACACGCAGGAATAGGTATTTCTATATTGTAACAATAACGTTGTTAAAACCGCTTCAGATAACAGAACAATGCACTTGCATTCAAGTCTAGTGATGATTAATAAATTCGCATTATTTATGTCGATAAAACTACATAGCTATAATACTTTTGACACGTTTCCAAAGAATGTTGTACACAGATTTCTACATATTATAAATATATAAGCATGTTCTCACATATATACACGGACTTGTATACTTAAGTAGTTTTCATTATCTATAAGTACTACTTGCAACTATAAAATAAAAATGCATCTGTTTGTAAATATCATGTGGCAGTTTAATTCTCTTTTTAGATGCAAGTCAACCCCGAGGTGGAAGTTGGCAGGATGCAAAGCAATAGGAAGAACATGCAAGGCTCGTATCTGCAAGAAGTTTCCGTGTTCGTAATCTACTTATCGCTCCATTAAAGTATTTGCTATGCTAGGCTAGGCCTTCGCATGTATAACTTGTTTCTAGGATCTCTACTCTTACTCATCCTATAAGATAGGTACATGAAAATATAGAATCCTATGTAAATATTCTAGAATATATTAGAATTTTTACATAGATATTAAAAGACACGTGAAAATTAAATTCAAAACTTCTAGAAAATAAATCTCATATTTTGTGGCCAAAACCAAAGCTAAAAGCAGCCCCTAAAATGCGTATTTAATTTTTAAGCAATTTCATCCTTGATGGCAAACTTTGTCAACAAGCCACACGCTGCTGTCGATGATTCGCGAAATTGAAAAAGTTTCACCGCACAATCTAATTACAACGCCAGAATGTGAACAGCACGACACGGGCCTGGGCCTGTTTAGTGTTTATTCAAATGAAAAAATGTTCAATTAAAACTTTTGCAGAAACGTCGCAACGTAACAAGTTGAACAAGCTGAAATTACGCTGACAATATAATAAATTATCAGAGAGCAAATGAAATAAATTGTAACAACAATAATTGATTGATAATTCAACTATAAAATGAGTATTTTAATAAAAAAAGCCGGGTAGGATGTGTCAAAAAGAAAGAATTTAACATATGAAAATTAGCCGGACATGACGGCATTAAACCACTCTGGACGCCGTCGATTGCCGTAAGAACCATTTTTATGCGCTAATAGTTTAGGCTGGGCAATGCCAAACCGTATGGCTTAATGTCAAATATCTCTGGAGATACTAATAATTTGCCCTAGTTTGAAGCTAAGTTATCGAGGTTCGAAAATTACCTAATTATCATAAAAAATTCAGTCAAAAAAGTCAGTGGCCACCACTGATGTATAGTATCCACCCCCGCAATCGCGCTTCAAGCAAACCGTAGCTCAGCTTCTGCTCTTGCACTGATTCATTCAAAGCAGTGCATCACAGTGTGAATATGTATATAATATACTAGAGAACCAGCCAGGTAGCAAATATCGCAATGGAACTAATATTTATTATATGATTCGCGAACTACCGCGAAAAGCTGCTGGCAGTGGCAGTAGCTGTAAAAGCAATATGCAACTGATAGCAGTAGCAATGCTTCTGTCGATACCTTGCTTGTTGCTTGTTTATTCTATTCGCATGAACAAAACCGTATTTGTGCCGAAGTGGAGTGCAACTAGAAAGCGAGAAGTATGGAGCACTCATGGTGCTTCCATTCAGAACTTTAACATCATTTCCATCCTGTTACAAACAGGACTAAACTAACTTTGTTTGCCTTTGTTATGTATGTACCTATCTATGTGCACCTATGTACATATTGCATAATATGAAAAATTAATGAAATTATTTGCGACCCTGTAGAGTCAGAGAAAAAGATTTACTTTTGCCGCTCCTACAGCAGGAAAAACAGTTCCGAAAAGTACCGGAAATAAATCTCCCATACATCTAATGAATTAGCAGCTCGCCCTCGCTCGCTCTGGCAATATACAAACATTGCGTAATTTATACGTTACACCAACAGTTAGTTGAACAGCAAATGCAATTCTGACGTGGGCTGTTAGAATATGTCAATACAATATGTTCACATCGTACATTTGTTCTCTAAAACAAATCAAACAATTCTGACAATCAAAATTTAAATATAAATTTTAAAATTTGCCTCTGTTTGCCAACATTAACAAAAAAAAGATTCCAAATTGTCTGTTAGCTCGTTATAATTTTTATAAATCTTCGACATGAAATTGACTTCCGTTTTTTCTTTCTGGTCCTTGAGCGCCAAGTCAACAATTTAATATAATTTTATTGCAAGCCATTATACCCGTGAATTTAGCAAAGTAAAGGTATGCAATTTACGAAATTAATTGGCATGAAGCGAGGTGAATTATGTAAGAACGCGGATTTTGCGCTTGGCGAGAGCAGCCTTGAACGTGAACCCAGAACCATCCATCCATCTATCCATCAGGCGCTCATTGTTTTCGCCCGTTCTCTTGAAATTGCTACGCGTTGGCGTGGCGTGGCTCGTGCTGTTCGTTCCATTCAAATATCCATCGAGTTCAACCTCTCGCCTGCTATCTATTCGAAGAGGCATTTGTTGCTCATATGCTAATGTTAAACCTCGAGAACGCGTCGCGTCGCGACTGACGACTCCTATGTGCCTACTCAAACCCTGCCCGCCTGCATTGTCTAACAACAAGACGATGACTTTTCGAAGAGCGCTTAAGCGTCAGATGTTAAAGTTGGTTAATGCATATTAGCACACATCGTTTAACACGCTTCTTTAACTTGGCATATTCATCAATCTAAAGAATTTACATACAATTAACATTATATTTCTATTAAAACAATTCCTTATTTGTTGGCGAGTAGGTATTATTAATATTCTAATATGATACAGAATCCAAAAAGGTAATATTATAGGAGTCAAAATTTATATTAAAATTTTAACGCGATTAACTTTTCAGCGAGCTTTTTACTGTTACATTTTAATATTGATTTCATTATAATATTCTAGATAGAATATGAGGTTCTATACCCAGAAAGCATTGCAGTGTATAGAATAGCGAAACAAAGTCAAAGAGAAATATTCCATAGTTATAATATAATTTAATATTTTAACCCTTAAAAGGGCACTGCCATAGTATATTAAACAAGTGAATAGCGGCATATATTCAGACCGGGATTTAGTGCCAGGCTCTGGTTGAATTAAAGCAAAGGACAATGAGCTAGGCGACGTGCAGTGCACGTTCATTCTGGAACGTACATGGCATAAAACTTATTTAAACTCGCGTTATACAATCCAGCCTGGCGGCGAGGAATGAGTGTATGTGAGACTCAATTTAAGTGAATTAAATTAAGTTTCATATTGTTAATACACGTCCATTATGAGTTTACTCTCGAAGTGATTCAAGTCCTTGTCCATTCTCTGCTTGGACAAAGGACCAAAGCGAAGAAAAACAATATGAGACTAAATATCCTAAATAATTTACCATTTGGTTTTCCTCTCTGTGAAAAATTAAGTAAACATTACACGATTATACACCATATCAAACGTCGAAAATTTAATCTTGCATGCTTCAAAGCGAAATGTGCAAATATGTACGTTCATGAAATATTCAACTAAATTCCATATCAGATTTATATGCACATACGAAATACACTTCTCTATGTAAATATCAATAAATTGCTATGAATTTAGCATCGTGAAAAAAATCGCAGGCTGTTACGTTGCGTAAACAGCTTGCCTGTGCTTAGACGCTCAGCTTATTTGTAGCCGGATATTACAACGAGACTGCAATATAAGGCACTAATAATCAAAGCTGTTGACGTAGCGCCAGTGTGTGCGCCTTTCATGTGCGAATTTAGATTGCAATTTGATTTACTAACGCGCGCTGAAAAAGCTCCGTACGAACAAGCACTGCGGAAACAAGTTCCAGTTAAATCGCATGAATATTTCATCCCTGCTTGATGCCGCCCGTCAAAAGAAGTGCAAGCGCAGGCTCGTCAATTGTAGTTTTCCTGCAAATTGCATTTGTTATCCTCGCGCATAAATAATTTACCTACAATTTCTGTAATCTTTTGAAAAACATTCTTACTCAAGAAACGCATAAAATATTTATCTTAAAAAAATTTTAAAAGTTAAGAAAATTTCAACAAAGTGCAATGTGTTCCTTTTCAAGAAAGGAGTTTATAAATATGTATGAAGTGCACTTAAGAATGAGCAATTATCCTTGCTCCAGAATGATAAATAGACGCAATTTTCTAACAAGTTTATCAGCCCACCAAAAACAATGTAGCACTAGAACTAGCAGAGGAAATAAATGCAAGCACAAGCGCGGGCCGAATTAGCACAGCACAGCACGCCTGTGATGGTACATTTGTTTATTTCACAGCTGGAAGGACACAAGGCATACGCTCTGCATTCGCAAGTATGTACATAGCATATACGAATAGTAATAGTGTAAAGTAGACGTAAGCCTGGCGATTAAATAAATGCGCCAGCCGACTACAGACTAATGCATGTAGGTAAGTGAGCCGTATCATAAGTAAGATGAAACTACTTGCGAGACTCGCGCATTTATCACACGCAAATCGCATGAGATTTATCAACGCACCCAGAGAGACTGAGACTGGAAAATTCGGTGTACGATTACCGACGAGTTAATGTCCGACGTGTATCACCACATTGATCTCAATGTACGATGTACCACATACTAATACAAAGTGCAACGCCAATACACTAATCGATGGTATTTGTTCACGCCATCACGCAAACTTGTACCCCATTTCTAATTAAATTAATTTATTAATGAGAATATTTGCATTATAAGCAAATAAAGAAAAGAAATGCTTAGGTACCTAATTATTTTCTATGAATCCGATAGTGAATCCCATAAATATATAATTAACTGTACATCAGAATTAACTACAAACCAACAATTCCAATAATAATTGACAGGCCATTATAGAGTAATGCGAGACTAAACCAATCACAGATTGTAATTAATCAATTCCATGGGTATTAATAATAAATTAATTTAAAGCCAATTAATTAACGTGATTATCCGAGGATACATTGATTTTTACTCGAAGCCCGTCAAACAACTTTTAATTACACTTGATAATCATCATTAAGTTGCCTTGATATTTTTGTTTTTATTTGATTAGGAAATTTTGTTTGGCTTCGACTTTCTCCCTAAGAACTCATCTCCGAAGAGGGAATAAATGCGTCCATCGTGAAGGAAATAATGGCGCATAATAACTAATTAAATAAATTAAACTTCCAAAGACTTCCAGGCGCGTAGTCGCTTGGCGCACATAAAAGACACGATTCGGTATGGGTTTGTACGCAAGCGGAACGATCAAGGGTTGGCGTTCTTATACGTATACGTCACGTCCGTGAAACGAGGATCTTGAATGTGTGTTTTCATTAGCATCAAGTGCATTTAATTAAGCTGGCCGTGCGTTAAATATACCGAGCAATATCGTGCCTGAGCATGGCTCTTGCGCTTGCGCTTGCATAATCACCGTACAACCGACAGACAGCAAAGAAAACCAATAAAAATCGCACTGAACGTGAACACATTTATTGATTATGCACTTTTTATTCCGTTATTGATTGCTAAGTTATGTTAAGCAAGGATATTATAAATAGAGTTGGACGCTTGTGATGCCCCGGGCAGAGTGTATACGCTTGGTCACAAAACGAAGAAGAAACAAGTTAATTAAATATGTAGACATTTAGGTGGCTATGATTCAATTTAAGAGCAATGTCGTCGCCAACGACGATGACGACAAAGTAGCAGTGCAAGTTCAGGACTAGCACCAAAAAGGAAGATGATATCTGTGTGTTGGGTTGCATACCACTGGCGTATCATTTTTACCAAAAATATAATATTTTGACATGATTCAGAGAAAATGAAAATTGTTTTCCTAGTAAATGTCAGTGAAAAATAAATAATTTATTATTTATTAACTCAACCTACACATGCATAATTAAGAAAGGACATGGTCACGTATTTGAAGGTCAAATAGATCAAGCAAACTTCAACTTTTCTAAATGAATTAACACAGTGAGCACACAACTACAAGGTGTAATGACTGTACGCGACTTGCGCTTGCGCATACGCATATGTAACATAACTTCATTAAATTAGTTCCAGAAAAATATAGATGTAATGTTGCTAAACGAATTCCTCTAAGTGAACGTAAAGTGCACCCAAAGTGCATAGACGCGTTACTAATTCATAATTTCATGATGCAAACGCAAACCTAAATTCTAATCAGCTTATGATTTTAGACCAGAACTGAACTATACGTTTAGAACTACTATAAACCAATAAGAAGCTTTAGAATCAAATATTTTCTGTTCTTCATGCACACACATATGTACATGTTATATAATAAATTAGTAATGCCATAGGTGATACCAGAGCAGGTTGGACAAATGTAATTAACTCTGCGTCGCACTCCATTTACTAGCAATGCAAGTTATGCGTGCACACCTCATGAAACATAACATTGCACATACGAACGTTAGTTGAAGTTCGCATTCGCATTTTCATTCGCGTTGCATCCCGCATGAACAATACAGAATCTTGTCAGTCTGCAAATTTTCAGGCGGATTGCAATCATCTATTCAAAAATCACGTAAATACATACATACATACATACATTTAAACTCAATTGAACAGATTTCATTGAAAAGGCCCACATTTAAAAAGCATTTTCATTTTGCACATAGATATAACGAAAAAGGACAAAACTGCAACAGTAGCAAAATTACACACGCTCATCGGAGCGTAGCAAACGCAAATGAATCGCACTCACAATCAGTCAACAAGTACACAAATTCAAGCGTTTTGCTTTGCTATTTTATGAAAAGCCACTGAATGCAATACAGAATGCAATGCAATTTGCCCAACACAAAGCAAGCGATATTCCTGCGCGAACGCAACGCACACATGCATATTTAGGTATATAGCAAACTGCAGACAAATTATTTATGAAAAACGCAATTACAAGCGAAATGCGTCTGCATGCCCGATCGATTGTCATTTAAAATATCGTTAATTCAGCATAAAACTATAAGGCCGCTCAGTGTCATCGAACTGCCGCAATTTTACGCATAAATTATTCCTAATTCGTCAGCAAAATGCATTTGCAGTTCATTTGTCTAGACTCGTTTCGTTTCCACAGTCAATTATAGCGGCTGACAAGGATTAATACTAATACTTTTTCTACCTTGTTGCCCTTGTGCTAAGAACTCGTCTTGGGGATTTCTTAAGGTTATTAAACGTGTAAGATGAAGAAACATTTCCGGATGAAGCAGGGAAAAAATGACCCTAATAAGAGAAACGCCAGCCTCTGGCAAAAAGTCGGCAAGAAATCACAAGTTCATTAGTCAATTGTAAAAAGCCGAGAGCGAAGTCATAGCCGCAGCCGCCAAGGAGCACAATGCATCATTTTCTTCATTTGGCCACTGCCTGCCATCATCTACTTCTATTATTCTGACATCAGGAGCGCAAAAGTGGCAGGAGAAGTAAGCCTACACAATCACTGGCGGCGCCGACATTTTAGCAAATTGGAAAATCGCTATTACACGCTAAGTAATTAAGCACTTATGCGACGCGAGTGCCCAAACAAACAAACAGCGCACCGGGTTCCGCGCCGGGCTAAAAATTCAAGAACAATGCACTTGCATGAAGGAAGACGACGAATCCAGCCGACGACGTCGTGCAGTAATGAGGCGAATAACCTTTTAATATATTCAGAGTGAGGGGGTTGACTAATTACGACGTGCAACTTTATAATGTAGAAATTTAGTTCAACTAACGGTACATTCGTTTTGCCTTCTCTTCGACGCGCGCAGCCAAGGTTCTTGCTTGCAGGCGCTAACAGATGATACGCACTCAGTATGTTAACCCAAGAATGAATGAATGTATTTACTTTAAGATTCTTCTAGATTAAGATTTCTTGCAAAGTTTGGTAACAAACTTTAAGAAACAAATGGAGCAACGCATTTAATGATGTTTTATTGTCCTTTCTTCAGGTCTATTCAAAACGCAACCGCGATGACTACAGGCTACGGCAAGAACCGCAGTCATCATGGTCGTTGCGGTCCCGAGTTATGTCTTCGCGTGAAGCAGAACAGGTTTCTAGAGGCTAGAAGAGTAGAACGCGAAGAGAAGAGCGCGAGCCGACTTATTAAGCGAAGAAGCATCGAAAGAGCGGACAACGACTGAATACGGGGAGTACAAGAAACTCGGCGACGAGCTGGAAGCTCGAGTTCGAGTTCGCCGCCGATGATGACATGAAGGTGCACGCCAGTGCAAAGAACCCACGAACGACAGGTTGCCACGTGGAACGCACTTAGCAGTGAACAAACCAGCGCAACGCAAGCAAAGTCAGTCAACATCTCGCTGATATAAGAAGATATGATAAAAGTCATAGAGGGCAATGTTACGCTACCTGGTAATCCACGCACGTCGGCGAGAACGAGTGTGCTGCTCCAATAGATAAGAATCAAGGTAATAATGGTCCCCAAAACATTGGGGCCGGCCCACAAACACCCCATTTTCACAACACCACCGCAATGTAAACACTTGTTCTACTTTGACCTTGATGAGAGTAGCGCGTCCGGGATCAGTCGTACATTACACGGCGGAAAGTTTCCCGAAACTTTTTCTCTGCTGAATCAGGTTGGAGTCTTCATCCAGATATCTATCTATCTTCTACATGTGTTTTCTCCCAAGTTGAATGCATTGTTATTAACTATGTCACAGTTTAAAACTAATATTTTTTTGTTGAAATTTTCTATCTTTCTTCTTCTTCCTTCACTTCACTGTAAAAATCCTAAGATAAACGTACGTATTGTTCGTTCGTGTGCATTCGAAACTCAATTCACTCTCCAGGTAAAATGTCGATGCACAAACGTATACTACAAGAGTATCAAATCGCGTCAAGTCACAGCACTGCACGTCAGTATCACGACTGATTATTCCGGAACGGCGAGAGGCTGATTGCGCGATCTCTTCGCCACCGCGGTCGCTCGCGCACTACCGGCCGACTCACGCGACTCGCCGACAGAACCACCAAACAGCGTGCCAGAGTGGCACACAACCCGAGTTTGTTGTTGCCGGCTTTTACATCAACAACCAGCCGGCGATGTCGCGATCCATCGTCGCTCCTTCTTTCTTTCTCCTACACTTTCGGACGTCTAGTCTGGCCTGTGCTTGCTTAGTACACTTGGCTTGCTTGCATAGGTAAAGTCAAAGGTGCGCAGTGCACTGTCGACACGCACTCGTGCGCACCTTACTATCTCTCTAAGTTTTTTATATTGCTAGACATGCTGTTGCTCTGCGTAGACATTTTTCAATTCTACGCACTAGTAAAATCTAGAAGCAAACTTTTCTGCGTTCTTGTCAAGTAAGGCATCGTCTCTTTGAAGATGACATAATAAAAGTAATCCTTGCATAATAAGGATAATCTCTTCCTGCACGTAGCAATTTTGATGCAATCTTAGGTTAGTTAGGTATTTCTTATTTTATTCATGCCAAATGGCATATGAGTGGATATTAAAGACATTAGACAAGACTTAGAAAATCGTGACGTGACGTGCCTTGAATGCCATCAAATAATTTGTTATAAATAAAGTAAATGACGAAAGACTAGAGCCTCTCTAAAAGATGCCAGATTTAAGAAGTTGTAGTATAACTTCCTCTGGTAAACTATTGCGTAAAATGTCAATTATTTATTCACCAATACGATACGAAAATGAACAATTCGAAATTCGGAAACAAAGTTTTGCTTGCAATCAATAATGTGACATAACAATGCAAGCCACGTCTGCGTAATAAATTTAATGGGAGTCGAAGCTAAAGCCAGAGTGGAAATGGGAGTCGTAGCCGTAATAAAAGTCTAATTAAGAAATTCACATTGCTTACAATTAGTTCGTTATTAAACAAAAAGGAATGCAAAACTCGTTCCATTTTATTCCATCCCATTCCAATCTGGGGAAACCGGGAAGATGATATTTTACGAGTGGTACCTTCGTTTCCTTAGTCTAATTGAATTTAATCTAATATTGGATGAAGCGAGGATTGGATTACGACGTGCCTGCTCTTAATTAGAAATTCTCATTCTACTGAATTATAATTGTAACATGTGTATGCCATTGATACGTCCAATTAAACCTGGCATAAAATATTGAAAAGCAATCAGTAATTGATTTTTGAGCTTTGACGTTATGTAACTAGGGTTGTAATTAATTTGTGAATTAATTAACAACGAATTACCCCAATTTTAAATGTGTGTACCAAACAAAGCACAAAAATGTGTTCATATTTATAATGCTGGTATAAAAAACTAATGAGTTACATAAGCCATGCTTATTATACCTAACCCATGTTGTTGAGAATGTGGCATAAAAACGAAACCTGACCAATTGTTTAATTGTAAAATTAACCTGATGTTCTGTGAAGCACACGTAATTATTATTCGCTATCAACTGGTACCACCGAGTACGAATACAAATACGAAATACGAATGCGAGTGCAAATATAATAACAACCAAATATCAACAATAACTCTATCCCTCGTCCGTTCTTTTTGCCGTGTAATTGTAGCTAAATATAATGTGCACACACGCCAGGATAACAACATAGAATTATTAAACAACGTGGATGTAAATATTTGAATAAAAACCTTTGTACCAACTCTTGATCATGTTACTTTAAACATGTGACATATCATTGTTTATTAAACAACTCCACTTTATCAAAACTCGTCGCCAAAGTGCGCGATAAAATTAAAATTCCTACATTCCCAATACTTGTGATTATGTAGTTGTGAATATCAATTATTTGATTTACGCCAATGAATAATGAATCAGGAATTAATTCATAATAAATTTCCTGATTTAGAATGCAAAATAAATAAATCAAGTAAAATTACCAAATTCCCATTCAGAAGAAGAATAAGAAAAAGACGACAAGGAAGGAATTTCCAAGTTTACACAAATATTTAAACTTGTTATAACACAGAAACAAGTTTTATTTGAAGTTCATGCCTTTGGCACTCTGTTATTGCCGGACTCTCAGCGTCTTGAAAGTTCCTTGTTTCTCGCTCCCTCCATTCGGAATCGCGTAGTAAAAACATTAATAACGATTTATTCTTAACTGGAAACTTGCTCACATTCAATGATAAATTTGTTCATTTCGTGCAAAGTCAAACCTGGCGCGACGCTCTATTATGACATTCAATTGAGAGCCGGATGGTTCGTCGAAATTGCAGATAGACGAATGGATTTTAGCGTTTTTGATAGACAATTCTATGATGTGGATGATAAATGGCAGCGCGCCTGCAGATGACAACAACTGCATCGCATCGAGTGCACCGAATGGACATTTAAAATTCGCATTCGAGTGTCCATTAATTACGCCTGAATTTCCAAATACCGGCCAAAACAATTCCGATTAATCCGCAATAATAATGTGCGGTCGAGTGGTCGGTCGACTGTTCGGCCAGCGCGGCTTTGTTCTGCATTCGCGACACGTGGATAGATGGATACAGCGCATAGTTTAGCTGCATCCATAGGTGGATGCAGTAGGTATCTCCGGTGCGGTGTAAGTAGAAAAGCAGCAAATCTGTTTCCTGCTTGCCAAATTAATGCAATTAAAATGGTCGCAATTATTATCGATTTCTGTACAATAGTATACTAGATTCCACATCCACAAACAGTTACAACAAAAGGAGATCCAGAAATAACTGAAAATGTGTACACTTTCGAGGAAAGTGCTACTCAGCCAGGTTACCATGCAATTTACGAACAGTTGTGCGCTATGGCATTGCATTTATTATGGTGTTTTGTGTTGCGTTTGTATTTGAGTTGGACGTAAATTGTTAGTTTACGATAATAATTCGCGCTGGAATGCACGAGAAAAGGCCAATGGGCATTATTTTCGTAGAGCGCAAAATTAATTGATTTGCCCATTTATTTCCTAAATATATATGCACATGCATTAACCTCACCACCATATTTCCACCCCCACTTCGTGCAAATGATGGAAACGAAGCGAAACGAAAGTTATTGTGAGAAATTCAGCAAATCGCTTAGCTTAAGCTTGAATAATTTAGCCATTCTTGTGCATACAAATATTTTTGTGCAACGTAAACCACTCGGTGATTACACGTGCATACGAAATAAGCACGCAGAAGAAACTCTAACTCTAAATTGCCAATGATGTGCAATTAGCTTAGAAATTGCATTGTCGTTATCTGTAAATTTCGTTTGACACTGTAATTGAGTTTTCAATAGCGCTTTTTTACCTTTTCCTGTTTTCCAACAGGCGAAACTTTTTCAAGGCGTGCTTCTGCTAGAATTGCATGCACATCTACGTTAAATAATCCATGCGCCATCAAATTTTATTGCAAGCCATGCCAAGTTAAAGCATAAAGTGTTGCAAATATTAATAATGGGTTTAAAAATGCATTTCTAGCAAATAGGTACCCGTATTGTGAGGACAGCACGTAGGTGTTTTTTGTAGAGTGTATAAAAATATGTGGCTTCAATGGGTAACAATGAGTAACAAAAACCTACGTGATTGTAGCACTTTTGCCAGATTTTATAACAATTTTTTAATCATAAATTGTGTTAAATAATAGCTCAGCAAACTCGAGTAACTTTTGTTCCAATTTCAATTGCGCTTCAATAAAGATATATACGTGATAATCAATAATTAATTAATTAATTAAATATTTATGTTATTAATTTAATGACTCGTAATAAAATATTATCAAAATAGAAAATACAAATTTCTACTTTATTCACAGAATAATATGAATATATTTATAATATTTAATCATTTCCATTTCCGGATAATAAAATAATTTCACTAAAGTTAAAGTTATACAGTATTTTATTATACATCTAGGTCACCCAGGACTATCAAATACTTCCTAAAGTATTTGCTCTCCGTGTATTCCATTATAATGAAATTCAAATTTTATTGTTTGTTAATAATTCTTGCTATTTTGTAATTTTATCTTTTCTATTCACATAATATAAGATGTTAAAAATCATTTCTCTTTTCTTAAATTAAAATTAAATTTAATACTAATTCGGAAGATGAATAAATTAATCAACGTAAACAAAGGTTAATTAAATTTATAATAGACGTGGACACTTTTAAGTGTAAATTTGCATACAATAAGAAGTAAATACCTCGCAGGCTATTCATTTGAAATTTAGTCTAAAAGTATGTACCTACATACATACATACATACGTAGTGGGTATAGAACGTGCAATAGGCAGCAGCAGCATCTGCGGTGTCGTTCGGAATGAAAACTCTTTGAATGGAAATTTGAGCTTAAACGCGAATAAAGTTGCAATTTTATCCAAACTGCTGCGAATGCTCATTCAAACTTTGCTCAATGTTTCCGCTGAGTACTTGCACTTGCAGGCATACGCTACATACATACAGGTTCATTATATGCAGTTCCCCGAGTAGAGAACGAGAACGCGTACGAAACGATAGATAGAGCCAACAAAGTTGAATGTTTTTTCGCACTGCACATGCGAGTAATAAGTATACCTTGCACATGTACCAGCGAGTACACAGCCGGAGGGCTTAACTTGTTGTTACACGCGTTTTATATGTTTTAATGAACTCCTAACAAACCGCGTAGCGGAGTGCCGAATAAATGAATATTGCGTGCATTGCATATGCAACTTGCTTGAAACATTCAATTAATTGTCTACTGTTCCCTTACCTTGCCTTTTCTTGTCATGCCTTATAAGCAGAAAATGCGTCTTTATATTTATGTATTGATAAATTTCTCTTGAATCGGTTCTTCATTCACTAGAAAACTCTGAAAAATGTCATCCTTTCATCTCCTACATATTACATATTCTCAAAGCACAGGTGAATTCTTCAAGAATTCCATACAAATCAGAACGCAGATATAAACAAACAGAGAATACAAATATTCATATTGCATATTTGTGCGCTGAACAATTCATAAAAGTGCTACTTCTATTTCTACTCCTATTCCTAGTTGTACTCCTGAACAAATTTACAATTCGAATTTGAAATTATGGTTATGTATGTGAAATATTTTATTCATGACTCTCACTTCAAACACCTCTATATACCTATCTCTCACTACAATAGAAAATTGTACATTGAATTATAAGTACAATGGCAATTTGCTTCTGTACACATGCATTAAACTTTACTGGCAATTTTACTTGGATGTAGGTTAGACTCGACGCACAGTGAAAACACTTGTTTTATTTAGTCCTCAATAAACTTTTCACAACTAGTAGTGTCGCTGTTATTTCTTTTCCTCCACTGGTGTAAAATTAAATCAGAGCACTTCAGAGCTGACTACAACCGTATAAATTGTGAAATTACATTTCAATTCCAATCCCAGTCAAGTGGCTAATAGTAAACGTTATAAGGGCGCTTGTAACATGTTGAATGCATTGATCTTAGCAAACATGAAACGCGAAACTATTGCACACACTCAATGCTTCTGGCATTCAAATGCCAGAAGAGCGCATCATATTGGTTTGGGTTGGCTGCTGCAGAATTGTTGTGCGTATACGAGAGTTGCAAGGGAATGTAAATTATATTGCCATGTCAATGCGGTTTGTGAAAATTAATACCTCGAGGCGATTCACTTCGCATCCAAACAATTATTAATTAAAACTTGAAATGGAATAGTAATTGTTGCGATAATTAATAAATTTCCATGCATAACGCTCAACTCGCAGTTGCAACTTTATTTCGTTTATTGAAACATGCACAAATCTCATGCATGAATTATTATTGGATGCAATTATGGATGCAATTATGAAGGTCTAAGACGAATGATAAACGATAAATTAAAAGTGCAATAAATTTACCCATTCTTTAAAATTGAACAAAGAAGCATTGGATTGCTTCACACTTACAAAGATAGGTATATACCCTCAAAATCCTCTGGTATCGCCAGGCATTGTATTGCGCTCGTGAATTACGGTCGCGAATCGTAACGCTGCTAAATTGCAGAAAAGTAACAGTTTCCTGGTGCACTTCAGTTAGTTGCATATTCATATTGAGCGTTTAGCCATTAATGTTGATACACAGCCACCGGGCTACAATTTACACATGCACGTTCGCAGGTCGACGTTAATTAAGATAACGTGCGTAATTAACACTTTGTGTTGTTAGATTCGCGTTCTCAAGTAAGTATACATGTGCGATTATTCGTATTCTCATTCAAATGAAGCCAGAACCACTTCTTGGATGCAGCAATACACAGTAATGTCCCCAAATTATTGTTAGATTTAAAGACTTCGTTGAACCGATAATTATGAGACAACTGTATGTTGCACAATACACTTAATGCTAAGAACTGCAATCAGAATATGCAGGTTGAAACAATCGTATCTGATACTGAGAATTCTCGTGAAGTAAGACAAAAGCGTTATAGTTGTTAAGTAACAATTGGAAATATTCATAACTTTGACGTTAAGTAATTGTTTGTAAAATACAAGTCCTTCTTTCATTAAGGTGACAATGAATACATCTTTCCAGGAACTGAAATAAACTCACGAATGAAGGCGATATTACGTCACTAAAATTAAATGAAACATAGTTATTAATTAAATTAATAAAACTATGTATAGGTAATTATCCTCAAAATATAATAAATCCTCATAAAATTTACATTCGTCTATGCCATAGACTACATATTTAAGTTGCAGGACTTGAGCGTATTGTATTCGCATGGCCCGCATAAGACAAAAGGTTGGGCACCTCTGGTAATTTAAATTTACGTCAATTAAACGTTCAGTTCGAAGAACTACATAAATATATATTTTAACAAACAGAAGATGCAATTAGCGAACGTTAAAAGAAGCAAGAGAAGGAGAACGTAACGTAACGTCGTAAACAAATTTCCAGTTTAGCAAGTTTAATAGATATTACCATTGCTGTTGCTTCTTGGATGCGAGAAACGAGTGACTACATAATAATCATTAGCATTTTTCCAACCAACGACGAAGCGAGGAATCTCGTTGGCATCCTCTATCATCAATCGTATCAGCATATCACGCGCCGGCCTCACAACAACAGATTTCTTTAAGCGCGCGTTAGAAGTGGGTTTAATTATATCTTTCCACGAACTTAACTAATAGCAGCGCAATTGTATGTAAAAACATTAGGTACTCTGAGAATGCTCAGCTCAGTGGAAGTAATTGAAAATTACAGGTGTTGCAACGTGGTGGTCCATGACTTTCCAGCAATGATGAACTAGATAGTCTGAAATTTTATGTTATGTTTGTAAATTGATGAAAGCAAAATGCGAGTCGGAAAGTGAAGTAAATTGTGCTTAGACGAAGAAAAATTGCTTTCATAATTTAATTCTCTTGTTTTTTTCTCGTGGACTTTTATACGTTTGCTTGATATTAACTAATGTTGCAACGAAATGAAATGCAATGCAATGCAGTATGATGAATGTAAAAAGTAGACTCGTTTGAGTAATTACTTTATAATTGCATTTTTCACTTTTTTCATTTGTTGCATCTGATGAAAGCTGATTTGAGATGAATCACATGGAGGTAATTAACCCGTAACCCACATTGGTGACTTATGCATGATGATTGTAATATGCAATTGAAACAAAATACAATATTTAATAACAAATAGGCATATAATATCTATAAGAGTGATTGTACTTTCTATGCATTACTCTGCATGTATAATAGTACAGGTACATACATATCTACATTTGTTAAGTGCATTAGTGTCAAGTTCATAGTATTTATATGCCTCAGTAACTTGCATTCCAACTTAAGTCTGACACACACTTCAGGTGGATTTTCTTAAGAGGATTTATAACTAAAAGTCGACGAATTGAATGTTATTTGTTTAGGAATTGTAAGGCATATTGAATATTGTCGTATGATATTGCAATTCAACCATATGTATTTGCATCTTTAGTTGTAGCACAATTCAATTTCGTGTCTATACGATTATAGTTTCAACGCAATTGTAGGTAGAGAACGACTTATTACCAGCACGAACTATGAAAACACACACATATAGTGTGTAGTATTCCGTTGATTCCGGCTGACTTGTCCGAGAGCCTGGTACGGCTTGGTACCGGTATACACGCCGTGTTTTTATACAAGCATTTCAATGCAAAACGCTTCTATGCTTTTCTATACAGGGCGACTCACTTATATGTTTTTATCAATAGATCAATATACGTGTTAAACAATCAGTACTGTTCATGCCACGGTAATTAACAGGACTTGAACATGCTTATGCATACGTAAATGTTACAACTACAGCATACCAACGAACTTTACGATACCAATATCAAAAGTATTTGTTTTTTTAAGCTTGTATATCATCAAATATTCTAAAATTATACGTAATTATATTCAAATTATGTAAAAATACTTACCAAATAACAAAAATGGTTGGAGAATTTGACACATTACTAAATGTTGTTAGTTTTATCATTTATCAAACTTTGCAGAGGTCGCTGCGCAATAAGTTTTAAAAGTTTTGAAAGAAAAAATTATATTTAACGTACCTTGTGTATGAATTATTTGTTTACGTAAATATTTAAAACATTATGGATTCTATATGGCACTTGTACATGTTAATAATATAAATATACTATTTAAAATAAGTTTGTGGAGTAATGTATAGGCAGCACTTCTAACTGTGTATAATAAATTCCGGTCTTTGAGGTTACATTTGCTGCGTGCTTGGAAACGGTCGGCAAAGTAACGATAGTGGCTGTGGCAAGTTTATTTTAATTTAATAGAAATTGTGATTATTGGTAAACAATGGGAGATAATAATCAACCGTCTAAGGATATAGAAATTATACCTGTCCCAGAGGAAGCAAAGAAAAAGAAATTGATGCCAAATATTGCAAACATCGGCAGCAATTACATTTCAGATCCGACGATTATTCCTCGCATCGAAAAGGTAATTATCTGTTACATATCTATAGTTGATATACAATTTACTTAAATTATACTTTTACAATCAGTATATGGATGAGAAAGTGAACTTGAATTACATAGATCTTAACATTATGGCGGACGATTTGCAACGACAGTTTCCTAAAGATTATGGTAGAAGAAAACGTAGTGCTTTTCGATCTTTAGTTAAAAAAGCTTACGGTGTCCTTATGAAAACTTATGGCCCCACTACTAACTATGAGAATTCATCAGATGAGCTATCTGATGCTATTGACGAGGATGGCGGCATTGTATGTTAACTATTTTCCATGTTTTATTTGCTGTTTTAACAAAACTGTGTTTATAGCCAAGTAATTTATTACGGAGTCAATTGATTGACCTTTATGCACGCACTAAACCTATGGTAAAGCCCTTGGTAAATAACGAACTAATAGATATCTCAAGTGATAATTCCGACGATGAAGCCACAACTCAATCTAATGGTGGTTCAGGTGAAAAAGAAATTCTTTCCCTTGCCAATTTTAAGGCCGATCAAATTAGAGCTGGACCTAGTGCTATCCCTGTGCCACCAAGTATCACATTAATGCCCGCTACGTTATGCGAGAAACAGAACAAAAAGCGTCGATTGGAAAATAATGGCATAAGTTCACCCTCCAAACGAAA
Source organism: Aleochara bilineata (assembly GCA_003054995.1). Classification (NCBI taxonomy): domain Eukaryota; kingdom Metazoa; phylum Arthropoda; class Insecta; order Coleoptera; family Staphylinidae; genus Aleochara; species Aleochara bilineata. The sequence goes on along the minus strand of NBZA01009609.1, from coordinate 25,120 downwards.
GCGTGGTCAACAAACGTCGACTGTTGAACGGTCAAAAGTTTCTTTTAAGGATATTGGGGGTATGGATAAGGTTCTAGAAGGTGTTTGTCAATTGCTGGTGCATATAACACATCCAGAAGTATACCGGCAGTTGGGCATTTCACCACCACGGGGTTTCCTGCTGCATGGACCGCCAGGTTGTGGAAAAACTTTGCTTGCCAATTGCATTGCCGGAGAATTAGATGTGCCTTTGCTGAAAGTTGCTGCTCCGGAGCTTGTAACTGGCGTTTCAGGCGAGAGCGAGGAACGCATTCGCGAAATTTTCGAGCGTGCCACATTGTCGTCCCCTTGCATATTATTCATTGATGAAATAGATGCTATTACACAGAATAGACAGTTCGCTCAAAAAGATATGGAGCGTAGAATTGTCGCTCAACTTTTATCATGCATGGACGGTATGTTCACTTTACAATAATGCTATTGGTATTCTATTGTCTTCTTTTAGATTTGAATAAGAACGAAACTGGTGATCGCGTACTTGTAATTGGAGCTACAAACCGACCAGATGCCATTGATCCTGCTTTACGTCGTGCCGGCCGTTTTGACCGAGAAGTTTGCGTTGGTATTCCAGATGCTTCTGCGCGCGCGCAAATTTTAAAAGTGCTCACGTCCAGTTTGAAACTTGAAGAAGACTTTGATTTTGTAAATTTGTCGAAATATACACCCGGCTTTGTGGGTGCTGATCTGATGGCACTCACAAGGGAAGCTGCAATGGTTGCAGTAAATCGTGCGTTTAATGCGATCCAAGAAAAGAATCGATTGGCTGCTGCAATTGCGGAGCAGACTAAAACTACTGTAAATACTGATACTGACATTGTGGTGGATGATAATCCGAAAAGTGAGAAGGCTAGCCCAATACTTATAATTGACGATGAGAAAATATCTAAGAATGAAGTTAGTAACACAAGTGATATCGACGTGACCAATGACTGTGCTATGCAACTGACTCCAACACTAACACCACTTGAACAGCTCCTTTCGTGGTTGCACAACGACGCGCCTTTGAACCCAGAACAGCTTGATGCATTATTTATTACTTCTGAAGATTTTGCAAAAGCCTTGAAAATAGTGCAGCCTTCGGCTAAACGAGAAGGATTTGCCACTGTACCGGATGTTACTTGGAATGATGTTGGTTCATTGAGGGATATTCGCGAAGAATTACAATTGTCTATTTTGGTATTTTTAAAATTAAACTATAGCCCAACCAGTTGGTATTATATATGTCAATTTTTCAGGCCCCAGTAAAACATGCAGAACAATTCAAAGCTTTGGGAATAACCACACCAACCGGTGTTTTACTATGTGGTCCTCCCGGTTGCGGCAAAACGCTACTAGCGAAGGCAATCGCAAATGAGGCCGGTATTAATTTTATCTCGGTTAAAGGGCCAGAATTACTAAATATGGTAATTATTCTGTATTATATTAATTATTCTCTTAAAATATTTCATACTTTTGTTTTATTATAGTATGTCGGTGAAAGTGAGCGTGCTGTACGTGTTTGTTTCGAAAGAGCAAGACATTCCGCGCCGTGTGTTATCTTTTTTGATGAGTTGGACGCGCTGTGCCCGAAGAGATCTGACTCTCGAGAGGTAAACTATGATTATTATTATTACTCTGTGTGTAATATCTTTCTCCATAGGGAGGCGCAACAATGCGCGTTGTCAATCAAATGCTTACCGAAATGGATGGTATTGAAGGCCGAAATGGTGTTTATTTGTTAGCCGCAACTAATCGGCCAGATATTGTTGATCCAGCAGTCTTACGTCCAGGACGGCTAGATAAGATCTTGTACGTGGGTTTACCCACTGCGACTGATCGTGTTGATATTTTACGTACTATTACAAAGGTGAGGATATCGTGATGAATATGATTGCAATAATTATGTAATGGGATTCGCTTTCAGAACGGTACACGTCCATTATTGGCTCCTGACGTTGATTTAGAATTGATTGGCACATCGAGTGACTGTGATGGTTACACTGGTGCTGATCTTGCAGCACTTGTGCGAGAGGCTGGCATTAGTGCCCTGCGGGAGATTATCGAAAAGGGCGAGCTTACGAAGCCGCCGGTAGTAACTACTGAACATTTCAAGCGAGCAGTTGGAAAGATACGGCCGTCAGTGTCCGAGAAGGATCAAGAACATTACGCGAAACTAAAGAAAATTTACTCCGCTCGCCAGCCGGACGTAGAAGAAATGGAGTATTCTTAAGTCGAATAATTAGTTTAATAGTTCACATAAACGATATGATTCTGCAGTTTCTTTCCAGTTTATGTAATCCTAAATATTTAATAAGTTTATGTTACAATTCTATTCTGCAATGAATTCTGTAATAAAACTCTGCTCCGTATGTTAGTTCTCAACAATTTATGCCGGATAATTTTTACAGAGCGCGTTCTTGACCTGTAAAGTGCACATGAAGTAATATGATTTTTCAAATCTCATTCATTTTCTCACACGCGGTGCAATCCCAGCTACTGCTTGCTGGCATAACATTGGCGATTGCTTTATAATATGCTGAGAATCACACGTAATTTCAAACTCTAATACTGAGAATACAAAGGGGTAGGGAATCTTTGTATAAAAGTGAGACTTCTTCTAGCAACTTGCACAGTTCAATTAAGTGAATCAAAGAAAGTCATCTTCAAACCACGATGATCCGACTGAGTGTAAGTAAAGTTTTATAATATTTGAATGCATGTGCATTTGAATAATTAAATAATTTATCTTAGATACTGCTTACCATTTGTGGATTAATCCTCATGGCAAAATCGGATGGACCAAATCAACCAATTTATAATCCAAACAACAATGTGCCAATAGTGAGATTTGAAAACACAAATAACGGCGAAGCTGGATATTCATACGCGTACGAAACTGGCGATGGTACCGTAGCTAGTGAACAGGGATATTTAAAAGATCCTGATTCCCCAACGGCCCAGGGTGGTTTTGCGTTTACATCTCCTGATGGCCAACGATTTGAAATTAGTTATACGGCCGATGAAAATGGATTCTTACCTCAAGGAGCGCATATTCCAACGCCGCCTCCAATTCCACCCGAGATTCTTAAAGCCCTTGAACAGAATGCCGCCGATGAAGCCCGTGGTATTATTGATGATGGCCAATATCATCCAGAACAATCACCACACCAGCAATACCAGAAGCAACGCTAGACTTAAAAACAATATTTCTAAAAAAAATACAAATATATTTATATGTTAACAAGATAAAAAATAAACCTATTTTTAAAATATGTTTTGTTATAAATTAATTTGCAGCCTTTCGTTATTATTGAATATTCATACTTGTGAATTATAAATTCATGTGAGTTTGAAAACATTTCACAAGTTTCGTGTGAGAAAAAACACACTCGAAATATATTGAAGTGTTATAATTCTTCTATGGCAAAAAGAAATGAAATGATGTGCATGTACCATAAAAAGTCAAAGTATGTGTGATTACATAATTAAATGTATGCGCGCAAGATGAATCTATTAGCGGTAACATAAATAAACAAAAGATTGCATCATTTGTTACAATGCGGCAATACAACGAACGCAAAATAATGCAGAAATGCTATGTTCTCATCGGAAATCAGTGGTTGAACGCGTAACCAATTACAACGCAAACACGAATTGAAAGAACCAAGCGGAAAATCTATATCATTGTGTCAATTGCGTATAATTAATTGGATGTCGTAATAACACGTTCATTCGAATTAAATTGTAATTGAGAAAACTTTTGGTGAGAATCAATTATCGCCACGCCTAAGAAGGATTCAACTGGGCAATATAAAAACAAACTTATGCATCTTATTTTACAATAGTTAATAAAATAATATCAGCGATACAAATAAGTTACACATCAATATTTTATACATCACAAAATCATAATTAAAATGTTTCCATTCATATCTTTTCCTCTTAAGACTAACCATTGCAAGAATAATATTCGTTTGACGATATAATATGCCGAAACAAAATACTATTTTTGCTCCATTCAGTTCATTATGTGCATCTAGTCGGCATTTGAACACACATTACTTCATTTCGCAAAATGATCATCACTATACAAAGTAATTTCTAATTGAAAACAAAACTTTTCTAGGACAGTTTCAACATTTGCATGTCGCTTCTTTCATTGATTGTTGTTGCATAATTTCCGTAATTAATTCGCGTTGTTCTTAAAAAGCAAGTAAGCTGTACCATTATGGTTTTCACTTAGTAGTTTACATATTATATATTTGTAATATCTATGTATTCGTAATGTAATTGATAAACTATTTTAGTTGAAGTCGTAAAATGTTCTATCATTATGGTCTTTGTATTGTTTTTCATAGTGTTTGATATTGGTAGTGTGTCCTGTTTTTAGTTTAATTATGCGGTTTTCTCATCATTTATACAAGTCATACAAGAATAAAAATTAATTAAATAATAACAAAGACACAAAGTAGTGGGAAGGGACGTTAATGTACCTTACATCTAGCTTTTATATATTAAATATAATAATTTCATCATTTCTCCCTTAATATTCATCATTTATCATAGTCATAGTTTGTGTTTTCCACTAGTAATAATATATCGGTTGTTTTTGGATTTATTTTGGTGAGTTGCAGTTATTTGAACACGAATCCAATGTATATTCCAAATCTGGCGTATGTTGAATATGCAGTAATATATCTCACGAATCTAATCACGTTTTAAAATAGTTTATATTCCTTGCTCAATCCAACAACGTTTCTCTTGAGTCCTTTCAAATCCAGTCACACAAATACTCATCACAAAACAAGTGGTCTTATCGCGGTACCGGCATTTTCGATAGCGCTCTGTCAATATCATAATAGAAATTTTTTGAATAAAAGCTGCTATCCCACATGCTAATTCAAGAATGTTAACAATATTATTAATAGTTACAACGTAAATAACAAGTATATGTAGGCTATTTGCTGATAATGTTGACTTGGTTTGGTAGCAAAAAGTTAAATTATTGATTTGTAAATATAATAATAATTAAATAAGTTCATTAGTTCACAGATTAATCGTAAAATGACGCAAAAAATGTACACAAAACATAGATTCATTATCATTTGTGCCATTAACTAAAAAGTTACTACATTAATAAATTGAAAATAAGCATTCAAACGTTTTACAGGAAATAAAAAACAAATAATTCTTTGTTAAATATAAACTATTTTAACAATAGCTGTATAATGAATCATATGCATTAATTGCAGAGTGCATCATTTGGTTGAATTAGTAAAATTCATACATATTGTTGCCAATACTAATTACAGACATGTATATAATATAAAATTGTTATAAAATACAAAAACATTTATATTAAAATATATAGTGAATCAATGCGGTTAATATCATTTAAAATAGATCTAAAATAATCTATTCTAAAATAAGATCGACTAAAACAAGCATTGTGTGTTTGAGAGTGCTTCAAAATTGGTCGTCAACGGTTGGTTCGCATCTGTAAGACGATCACAGTACAACAGATCTATAAGATTGTCCGAATCAAGTAAGTCATCTGTAATTAGCATTTTACATGGTCATATTTATGTAAAATAAATAAAAGTTTCAAGTTGCTTTCGCAAGCACGTCCATCATTTTCTGTGTTTTGCGCATCATCAATTCACAGTACATTTATTCCGAAAAAGTTCAATATCCATCCGATTCAAATCCATATTGCCATCAGTCTGTAGTGTTGACATGAATTTAATTACCATTAATCTTAATTATGATTACAATTCATGTTACTTGTTGCTTTGTACTTGTGGTCTCGTTTGAATGGCTTATAATGATTTTGCTACTGCTTATGCTTGAGAATAAAATTCCTTTGCTATATTTAAACTTCAAATCTTACTTATAAGAGTACGTTCCATCAAAAGCGACACAGCAAAAACGATATAATGAAACAACAACACTGGCAATGTGCGAAACCTGCATTAAATTTCGGAATAAATGCATGTTCAAGTCGTCGTTGATGCGTAAGTTGAGTACATTAGCTGCGTGTAGAAATCGGTCGTACATTGATTTAGTGTAGAGCTTGTGTGGCTGGCTGAAAGATTTTTTTAGTCATAAGATAAAGAGTAAAAGCTTGACTCTTATTATGTAAAGCATCCATTAATCTCATAAAACATCCTTGAGAAACTTTGCCTTCATATAATTCAGTATATGAACCAAGTTGGTATCCTCAGCCCATGCGCATTCTGCACGGGAGGCAGATATTCTATCAGAATAACATGTTCATTTGTTTAAAACTGCCAACATCTTAGCTGCAAGTTCCAGTTTCTTCGGTTTTTCTTTCTATATATAAAATATAGCTTATTATGTAACAACAAAATTCGAGTGTCTATTGACTAATATCCTATGACATGCCCGTATAGTTATTGTATCACACAGCACTTACACTTGGGTTTCTTTTTAATAACTACGTGTTCGACCTGCGAGGCGTCGCCGGGCGCAATTGTGGTCCCTCGCTGGATGTCGACGTCGCCGCCGCCTTTACTGTTCTTCGACAGCGGCGAACCGACTTTCTGGCCCGTCGGCGACTTGGCGTCGTTCTGGACATTTCCGTTCTTGGAGCTCTTCGGCGTCGCGCCGAGCGCGCTGGCGTTTGCCTTCTTCGGCGAGTCGGTGATCGGCGTCGACGTGTTATTCGAATCGATATGGTCGCCGGCGGCTGGTATCGGCGATACGTGGCCCGCAGACGTCGGCGTTATAGGCTTGCCGCCTTTGATCAGTTCCACGATTTCATCGGCTTCTCTACTCAAGTCGCCACCAGGTCGGAATGGATTATCCCAGCCGCTTTCCGTACTAGAAAAACCATCGAATCGTTAGTTGGCGTTATATGTTTGCATTGTGTGATAGCGTTATATAAGTGTTTGTAAACTTGTTGCAAATTCAATAGAAAATAACCACGATATATAATTTCCGGCGCCGTAAAGCATGCAAAAGCGCGTGTAATTTATAAATGTCAACGAGAATTTAAAAAAAGTAGAACGTTTTGAATAATAAAATAAATGCCAAAAGCACAATGCTGATACATTATTCCCATAAAAGTCTACATTTGCCTAATGGAAACCGGAAACATCGCGCCAATTATGGACGCCAACCAATTTAAACATGTTGATATTTATGATACGCGCATTGTACAGAATATAAAGTAACTTTTAAATTTCCAACTGGATTAATAAGCCGAATAAATATGCATTGTTACCATGTGATTTCGACTTCGTCTTTGGGCACCTTGACGACATAGTAAAGTACACCACCATGTGTAGTAGCCATGCTCGGCATATTAATTATCCTTCCTCTTTTCCAATAAGATTAGTGCACGCACGCACAGTTATTTGACGTTTCACTGCTTGAACACCACTGCAACAAGCGCACGTCTCCAACACTTATTAGGGCATTTCCTGCTTCCTTAATGCCTCATGCAAAAAATCATTTGCAGTTGCGTTACTCTGTTCAGTCATGAACTGTAACTGTTGTGTTCAGTTCAATTCGACGTCGTCCTAGTGAGCAACATCACCATCATCTATGTTCCAACCAAATAGCAAAATTGCTCTCCGGATCACTAATTAGCATTCAAAACAAACAACCAGCTCGCACACAACTTTATTGCGCACCAATGCCAATCTCATTTACACTTTTGATTGAGTTAAAATCATTGCATCGCATTACCAAACGGTTTCTTGTATTTGTTCTTAACAAGTAACTTTGTTACATTTTCTGCCGAATACGTCTACACAATTAACGCATGTTGTTGCCTTGCTCGTAATTACAGAGCTAGTTGGCGGCTGGTGTGTATGACTCACTGAAATGTAATTACACCGGCATCCAATCCAGCGCGTACGTAACCGCGATCTTACAAAGTTTAAGTACACTTATTTAACGACACACGCGCGCACCTGTTAAGTATGAGCATGTTATAATTTCCAATAAAGCCGCTTGCTTATTGTTGGAACGTACTTTAATGCCAGTGCTAACTGCATTATCGTAGAAAATCAACTAAAACTCGCACAATAATTATAGGAATGTCGCATCTCTACCAGGTTTCGACTGAACTTAGTACGGCTGAATGCAAAACTTATCTGGACACGTTCCAATGTGCTTTCAGACTTGAACGTAACCCGCATACCACTTTTCTCAACTTTTCGCTTTTCTCCGTCACTGCTACTGCTACTCCTGCCTACGATTTCGCGTTGGTCGCAACATCCAAACCGAACGAAACTGACGACATCACATAACTGCACACCAAAGTCCACGAAACTGCCTTATGCTTTCCTATTTCTGCGCCCCTGCCACACAGTTGTTGACTCTCTCGCAGTATTGCTTATTTATAGACATTAAAGCATTTCGCGGTCATTTCATGTGCGTTTTCCATCCACTTCGGCGCTGCACTCTAAGGATACGTGTGTATCACATAAAGCTTACAACTTGATCCTTTGCATTGAAGTGCATGGAAAGCCATCAAGAAAAGTGGATAAAGCTATAAAGATCTGTCGGGAGCACCATCGTTTGGTTGCTATGTGATGTAAATATACACAATTAATTAGTGCGGTTCTCGAAAAATTTCCTTTGATGATGCTCTGATTTTTAATACAAGTGCACACTTGATTTATCAGTTTATCCTTGTGACTAAGTGATCACCACACTCAATTGATATTGCATCCTTGCCGACGACCGATGACGACTGCAGGGAAATGCAGCGAGCGAAGTTTCCATAACCACAGACACGGAAAACTAGCGCGGCCCCAATTGATCGATCCAGGGCCCCCGTTGCTCCATCGTGTTCCGGCGCCGTCGCCACCACGTTCAAACATTGGGCGCCGCAGCAGCTCGCGGGCGGCTGGTAGCTGGTGGCGGCGGGTCGTGCTGCACGCCTGCGCCACGCAAATGCAGGCCACGCATTACGTCACCGGTGCAATTAGATCAACACAAAGGTTGAAGGTTATCCTCGTTGGTCACAGCTCCATCGCGCTCCAGCACGCAGGACCGGATGTCCCTAACGCTAGCCGAACGAATTTTCATTCATTTCATTCATCAATGGCAATTAGAAACAATTTGTTATATTTCACTGCACATAGGATAACTTACTTACTTAATTGTCTACATCATTCTTAGTTTAGCAGAAAATGTTTAAAAATATTCCATTATCCTGTAATGAAGTCATAAAACTCCACCCACGTTCAAATATTGTGTGTTTACGAACCACCCTAATATCGAGCGTTTATTTATATTATTCAATGCGACCTACTTTCGCACCATTTGAACAATTTCCCTGTTCTTCCTCTTGTCTGGTACTTTCGCTAGAAATATCCACCTACATTGTCCGTTACTCCTTGTTATTTGGCGCAAATAATACAGCAATATTCTGCCAATTCCCATGCGACCGGGGCTGCTTCCGTTGTTTGCGATCTAATCGAATCACGAATTGCACACGCCACCCAGCGACCTGTAGCCTTAATCGCATGCCATTTATCAACAACCGACGCCTCACAAAATACCACGCTTTCGAGCAGAAACTTTAACGAACTGTACACGAAATCAATGAACAATAGAAACTCTTCTAAATGTGCCCATTTCAAAACAAATTACCTTATTACTGCTCTTTTAAAAATGTAAAAATTACCATACGCCAGCACGGGAAATGTCAAGGCAACTGATTTATCATCCTCGTAATAAACCAGATATAACTGAATAGAAGAAATTCAATTTGTCACTGCATTGCTTCGAGTTGAGCAATTGATGATAAATATTCCTCTTGGAGAAATTCGCGTAGGTTCAAGGATAATCGATAAACATCCGAACATCTGAAGTATCTAGGGAACACAACTTGCAATAAATTATGGACTGATGAGTCGTACGCCTGTCCGTCCGTCCGCAAACACAGTTTATTTATTCATTCCATTTTTTTATTGCTGCCAATTGCGAGGAAGCAGTGAAGCGTTCGTTTGTTCGCTGTTGACAAAATTGAATGGAAGCAAAGGATGAATGACGAAACCAATCCACTCCAGAATGGGTGTTTTTTCGTTTGGTGATATGATACAAAAGGTCTTGGTCAGTGGCCTACGCCATCCATTGACCGACATGCTTCAATTATGCACAATTACAACGCATTTATTCGACTCATTGCTTTAATTATGCAGGCGGCTGTGCTGTGCTGTGTTGCGTTGCGTTCGTCAGGTGTATTGTTGCGAGACCTATGTCCTCGTCTTATTAAGGCGCGGTTAAGGTTTTCTTTGGGCTTGGTTCATGAAGCATTAGCTATCTAAATATATAGGAAATGACTTATTTTTAGCGCATATTGGATATGCGCTGCTCCTTTGATTATTTTTATCTGTCTTATGTAACCCAATATACACGTTTAACGACTGTTTTATATTCTTTTCAATTCTGCACGCTAATTTTGGTAACAGTCTCGTAAAATATAAATGTTCGTAAGTACTGTATCCGATTAAAGTTTCGACTATGTGAACGTAAAGTGTATCAAGCAAATATTGTCTTAGCTGGTAGTATATGGGTTAATGACTTCATCAAAACATCAAAAGATTTTTTCCTCTTTTAGTGAGTTTTCATCGAAGAAAATAAGAGTTCAACGCACGCGATTAATAATTAATCAGCTCATTTACTCTCAAGTTGTTTGCTAACTACTTTCCTATAAAAGAAAACGAGGACCAATTTAAACTTTAAAGTTTTTCTCATACATACAGTACTTATCAATAACAATGTGGATTTTATAGCGCATTGCGTCAATTTTATTTTCAGCTTTATACGTGCAACCAGTGAATTCACAATAAAATTTCTACGCCAACAAACCGTAAACGTATTTGTACGTTTTCTAATGTTATTAGAATTATGTAAGTGATTTGCTATGTCAGGTGAGTTTCGTTTATTTGTAGGTCGGTGTGTATCAGATATTTTATATCGTACGGCTTTAAACAGTTTGCATTTAACAGCGTACTTTAACCACAATGTACAACCCACGTAAAAAGTAAAACCGCAAATACCGCACGAACGTAAATTTTCAATCTCCTAGCAGTTTCCTAGCATGATGCTCACTTACTGACAGTGAGACTGCAAAGACTCTCTGAATGTCATTGCAATAACAGAAGTATTAAAAGTTTCGTCACGAGTTCGTAAATTAAGCATCGATGATGCATCGTACTGCGTTGTACATATACACGTTGACTGGACTGACCTTCGAATTTAATGTTGTTTAACAACATGTAGTGGACAGCACGCATCCATCGCATTCGCCGGGAATAAATTAGCCAAAACTAAATAAAATCTGTAAATAACACACGACAACACGTAATTCCAAGTAAGTAGTTTTAACTGTGAAAAAATCTCATAAATGCCAACATTGTTAGTCATCTAAATATATTCACAAGTGAGCGAATTTTTGTTCAGTGCTGGTCTGATAACTATCATGCTTTGCACAGTTTACTTTAAATAAAATATTAAAAAGGCAATTTACATGTCAAAGGCTTTCTTGAGAAAAGTAAGTACGTAAGGTAAGTTCTTAAAGAAATGACCCTACTTCTTAGGTCTGTCACCCCTGAAGCTCACAAGAAATTACCTTTCTTAAAAGAATATGCACATTTCTTAGGTGAAAAGACGTTTTTGCATTTCAAAAGACGTCAGAACAAAACGCTTTCTTAGCATACTTTAAAATTTTAATAAACCCTACGAGCGTGCCAAGATCTTATTGTACGCCGAATTTAAATTTAATCTTTATTACCCTTTATGTACAATTGATTGTACGGTTTAAATGCAGCTCGTAAATGGCGTTTATAAACGATCGATACACGTTTACATTTCACAAATGCACCGATCACGCTGAGAAAATATAGGTCAGAGCGCATTGTACAACAACAAATTGCCAGCTATTAAGTGCCTTTTATCCCCAGTATATAGAACAGTAATGCCCTAATTACGATCGCGTTAGGTATGACTCAGACTTGACATTCTTGGCAGAGTGCAACTTCTTCACACTCACAATCAGTTTATTCGCATGTTGATTCATAACAATGAAAATAAACCTAACTGATTTCCTTATTTCACGATCGATCCAACCGTTAAAAATTATAATTGTATATTTCGACCTAGTTCAGATGTGTATGCAAATTAATTATCAGTAATGAAGCGATATTGATAAAAAATATCAACAACAATTGTATTCCATTGTTTCCTTAGCGATATCTTAAAACAAATACTGGCTTGGCTGATATTAATGTTTGATTAAATGAGCAATACGAAGGATAATAGGAAATTACTAAAAGTTGCCAGAGGCCCTGCTAAGAGAAAGCACTATAGGTAATTGGCTGGCTATTTTTCGTCGTCGCCCCGCAACCACTAAGCAAACAATGAGAATTTATCAGGAATCAGTTTCTACGTATAGAATAATTGCATGATTATGTGCATTATTTATAGGCGCACAGGCAACACGCATTGCATTGCGCTTCGTTATAGCGCCACCCACACTAGTGGATGCTGACGTTTTGCCATCGTTACGTCGCATGCTGACAATAACAATATAATTATATCAGCGCACTGTATTATATGATAGACATAGAGACATGCAGAAGCAAGTGTGCTCCTCGGAGGTCGTCGACATTTCCGCAACGCATTTGAAAATAAACACAAAACTGCTGGAATAACGACATTCCACAAATAACCGAAATGCATTTGAGCAGAAGACTCAGCATTATGTAATAGATAGATAGAGATATTATATATCTGTGTATGCGAATGTGTGTATATGTTGTATTATATTAATGCAAGCGTTCGTACCTTTCTTGTCGAACGAATTTGGTGACCATGGCGCCACCGACGTGGTTGGCCTCGTTAAGGGCTGCGGTTGCCATCAGGAACTCACTCTCGCTGAGAACGACAGGCTCATCCGGCAGTACAACCTCCTGGGGCTTGGACTGCTGCACGAAAGAGACGCGCACCTTCTCGCGCTCGTCCCTGCAAAGAAAACAACATCACGATGAGCAATTTATTACGCTACAGAGAGTAGTCAGTGCATTGGTTAAATAGATTGCTGCGGTGTCGACAGATCGAACTCAATGTTGAGGTGCGGAGAATGGAACTGAACGGAACCACACATAATGTAATAGCAGATTGCGCCTGGAACAAAGTGTTACTTGTGTTGTTGCTACGAGGAACAGACACAATGCGGTCATAATTCTTCGCTTGCGCTGGCGGATGTGAAAAAACAGCAACAGCAACAACTAGCAAAGTGCAAGAAGTACACTATGCCATGATATACTCTTGGATGCGCAGTGACTTTGCACGTTACACTCGTGCAAGAAACTCAAACTTTAACTTCACCATGATTTAAAAGCAAATCGCTGCTGAAATGATAAAAACCGTATTATTCTTGTTATTGTTGGTATGACTTCAAAAGTACATAAGTTCTTTAACTTTGTTGTGAACTTGATGTAAAGTATAGTCATTTTTCTGAAGAAAGTTATAGCTTTAAGAATATTTATCTGTAGTTCCCGTCTTGAGACAAGAACAATCAATGTCAGGAAGGAAGAAGACGCACAATGAAGTAACAGCTCAAATTAATGACCGATTCTTAGGAGTGAAACCGGCTGAGTGCTTCCATGTATGTTCACTTTTAGTTGAAAGCAAGTGAGTGCACTGCTTGGTATTGCTTTTAATTGCATTAATATCACATGATAAAGTTTGTTTCGCAACTCGTAGTAATTCCTTAAAGCCGTATAAGTGAACTTTCATCAGTTTCACTGAATGATTTACTCCGAGTTTTTAATCAAGTTTAAAATTGAATTATTTCTATTAATTAAATATTCAACAAATACCTTGGCCTGAAGAAATATAAAAATAGAAGTGTTAATATGCGTTAGAATGTTAATATGAGTCATGTGATTAACAGCAACTTGTTTCTTTCTTCATTCTAAACATATTCTACTTCTTGTAGAAATCATTCGCCAACGCAAGTAACTTTTTATTATTGATAATAAAACACCAACGCGTTAAAAATAGAAAATAAGTTAAATAATTTATTGCTATTGTGGTGGTTGCCATGTCACAAGTCAAGTTCAAACAAGCAATGTTATTTTTAGCAACCCAACGCCTTAGTCTTCGCAAATATTTTTTATCCTTCGCGCATGCGTTAAAAACTATCCCGAATTCGATTTTAGCGTACCCGGCCCGTTTTCTCGTCACTTTACTCGGAAAATGCGTGTTTGCTGTGCTGTTGCCGTGGATAGACCGACCCGTTCGTTGTAGTCCTTGGCGATGATCCAAAGAGAAAAGAAAAACATCACCCACACAGAAATACGTCGCATTCACTCAACATTAGATTACACATACTTGGAAGTGTTTTCTAAACTCATTACATGGTAATTTGCATATAAATCAATCGGCTTATCAATGCGCATTTATAAAAACTCAACTCCACAGACATGGCAGGTTGGCCGGCAATGCCACGGCGGTTTCTATAAATAGCCCATCGGTTGATACTTTACATTTCGCCTCGATGATAATGTAATACGAATAAGCGTACGTACGTATGTACATATGTATATCGCCGTCGTCAGTTACTGGTTGGGACATGTTTGGTCCTTGCAATATGTGTGCTTTCGAGAGTAAATAATACGAATATGATGTTGACGCAGAGTAATAATATGCCACGAGCGGCCGGGAGTAACATTCTGCAGATGATCAATTTCGTACGCACGCAAGACTGCTGTTGAATTTGATTTGTAGCATCTGGACGGCTTCTTTTTTCGTTTTACATGGATGAGCCTATCATGCGATTATCGTGTGTTGCTACAAATTGCTTGGCTTCCTGTATAAGAAAAATTCCTTGGGAACTTTTAATAACATAAGACGCAAAAACACGTTATTTCTTCTAAAATAAATTGATATTTCCAGATATTTCAAGTTCCTTGCAAGTATCATAGTAATGACATTCAAGCGACAAGTTATGCACTCCTTCTGCTTGTTATATCAAGCGAAATTTGCTTATAATTGCCGTAGGCGACATTTAAGTATCATAATGTAGGTTGCTTCATATCCACGCTGGTGTATGAATGAATGATGTCCTATTAATAGCTGAATGTTGGCCAGTGTGTTAGAACAAATTTTAATTTCATCATCGGCAGGCTAATAAATTCTTCAATGTTGCGTTCCGTTGTCTGCTAAATTGAAGTGGACTACGCAGTGAAGTCTTAATATTCCCTGCGGTCTGTGATACTTTCAACAACATTGCTGCAGGCAAACAGACAAGCACTTGTATCGCACGCAAGTAGCAGATCACTGGATGATGTCATCGCCGTTCGCATATTTCAAGATGATAATGTTTGTTCATCCAACACAACACTACACAACAACATAACTCTGAAAATTGAGTTCGAACTGTGAAGGTCTCATGGATACCCGTATAATCATGTCGGCGTTACACACGTAAAACTTTACACACAATGTCAAACAATGTGTGGTGATAACATTATATTAATAGACTTACTACAATGCCTGACTCTGTCCTGTTTGACGCTCTATCTAGTCAGTGCTAATTTGCATTACGTAATTTCAAAAATAGACTCCATATGCGTGTAGGTAGTATTTCCGCAAAAATACGTCCATATAATCCCGCTGTCAAATTCCAACAAATATCTGACATTTGATTCAAAGACATATTCAATTACAGGTACTTGGACCGTCCGGGCTTTTTAAGTCAATAATTATATACATGTACATATGTACGTAATTATGAACCCTGCAGTCAGATGGCTTTCTATTTTAGATCTGTTTGTTGAACTTTTGTCAATTGTTGAAGCACCTACAATTCAACCCAGCTTTCCACTTGAAATATTTGAACAATTTCAACGAGATTGACATGAATAAAAAAACTTGTATGGTATTTAAGTCAAAACAGTTCGTTCGTGCATTATACTGCTTTCGAAATTATAGCAAGTGCATGTACATACATAGTTTATTTCATTTCATTTCAGCTGAAGAATGCAAAATGATTATGATATCTGCCTTGAATATGAATGCAAGCGGCTAGCGAAGCCTAAAAGTTTAAATTCTCTGTGTATAAATGTAGCAGCAATATTCGTGAATTTTCCATATTTCCGGAGGATAGATTCAGGTAATCCAACTTGCAAACGTAGAATACACGCGCATTTGCATGTTTCCCTCATATTTGAAGATTCGTGTTCGTGTGCCAACGAAAAATCCCACAAGATTAGTATGTACATACCGTCAGCGAGGAAATGGAAACAAATAGTTTGCGACGAGTTAGCAGGATAATAGCGACGTCGGAGACAATCAGGACATCATAGTAATCGCGTAATCGCCGTCATATTCATACTATGAAAGAAAAGTTTAGTTTAATCTAGTTAAACGTCTAGACATCACCTTAAATATACCGTAGTTAACAGTTTGTCGTTGCCCTTTTTCTGCATTTTGGAATATGTACTTATACTACGTGAACACCATATGGGAAAGGAAGCACCTTCTGCAGCAAATCTTCTATCATACAAGAAACTAGTAAGTCAGCAGCTGTCATGCAACAAGAACCGCCAGATTTACCGCTTTTTCTCTTGTTGATGATTCATTACTTTTAATACGCGTCTTCAGATCATCGCCCTTTCGCACATAATTTAATATCATGTTATTTGTATATTACATAATCTACCAGGCGCTGGAACCAGTTTATTCACGTAGCCTTACAGCACAAACATCCTTTCACTCTTTTTCGACTCTTGCTGATCGAACCCTCGTCTCCATTACAGCATCCCATCTTGTTTCATTTGTAGGTTACGTACGTAAATATCTAATAAGAATTTTATACCTAAAAATATCTCTAGTGAATTTACTTAGAATACCCAGCATAATCCCCTCGCTATTCTGTAGTAACTTGCGGTTATTTAACTTTACGCTCAAACAATCGTTAATATAAAACTTGATTGTTTAAACATGGAATATTCATTCCATCGATATAACAACTCAGTTTCGTTTGGTACCAACTAAGTATATAGTCATAAAAATAATCAAAAATAATTCCTTGCGAGCTAACAATGACTACTACCTTTTGTTATTGTTCACTTGTTATCTCCTTGCGCCCCTAGGATTAACGTGAACGCCCGCCAGATTGATTTGAACAGATGAAGTAGCACTAAACACTCTTCAGCTGTAGGTGTGCACTGACCACTTTTGCTTTCCCTTTCGTACTTGGGCAAACACTTTGCAAACTGAGATGCTGGATATTAAACAGAAATGGTATTGGTTATGCGCACTTGGTTTCGTTTTGTGTTCGCTAGTGCCGCTCGGCAAAGCGTCGCTAGGTGCGACACCAGCGCACCGTACGTAACGCCACACCCGGTACTTAATACTTCGCAGCGTCGCCGACCGAGGTCGCCACATAATAAGGTATTATTTAAATATTACAGTTTCTGCTTTACCGATAGTTTTAAAAGTTTCAAAACTTTATTTGTAAGAAAGTAACACTTACTCTGTCTGGTCGTGGTCAGCTGGGAACGGAGTGGCACTTTCTTGGATAGGACTGGGTTCTGGCTCCTCCTGAACAGGCGTCTCGAATATTAACGTCTCAACCATGGATCCTTTCGAACTACCGAAAGATACCCTGTAACAAATGAAGCAAATAAACCATCAATCAAACGTGAGCCAAGCAATAAAACTACGCAGTAAACAAAACTGGCATTACTTGGACAAACAAAATGCAATTTGCAAGCGTAAATGCAAGCACAAGCGTT
Source organism: Aleochara bilineata (assembly GCA_003054995.1). Taxonomy (NCBI): domain Eukaryota; kingdom Metazoa; phylum Arthropoda; class Insecta; order Coleoptera; family Staphylinidae; genus Aleochara; species Aleochara bilineata. The sequence goes on along the minus strand of NBZA01009609.1, from coordinate 7,313 downwards.
ATTTTTAGATCACCCCAAACAAGTGTGCAATTTATCGTCCGCCTCCGTATTGGCAATGTACACATCTAATGTTTGAATGTTCTCATCGTCCATTTCTGAATATTAAGCAAGGGAATATGGATAATTATATTATTCATGTATAGACATACAAGTCGTATCCATTCCCACGCAACAAGCTGTATTAAAAAGCGCCTGTTAAATAGCAAATAACTTAATTTATAGCAATCGTCATTCGTGTTATGTTATGTTATGTTTGCAGTTTTCTTGTGCTTTGCCAATTGGAATGTCTGGTCTATTTCTAATTCAATTGGACGCGCAATATGCATGCATCTGCAGTGAGCATGCACGAAAATGTAAACCTTTCAATTGGTGCTCATCCCAAGCCAAAATCAGCGGGGTTTCTAAGAAAAGTCAAGACCATGTTTACCACTGCAGTGAGTGAATATTGAATTTAGATCTGATCTTGGATTGTGTTTATATTTCCATAGCAACTGGAGATTTCTCTCTAACTTTATGAAATGTTTAAATTCTATCAAATTGATGGCCTGTTTATTTTCAAATGTTCATAACTTAAGTGCAAGTTTGATAAATGCACTTTAAGATAAAACTCAACCTTAATTGACGTTAAATTAATTTATCAACAAACTCGGATACTTAACCGCAAAGCGTTAATTAATTCATAAGGTCACAGGTCAAATGAATTAAGTTATAAACAAAAGCGCATCAAACGTGTTTGAAAATTTGTTGTTAATTGCCAATCAACGTACAAGTGCTCATTGTTATCTAATCGAGTTTCATTCGCAAACTTTGTGTTAATTTGTCCAATTAGGTCTAACCAATCAATTTGTTAATTAACTGATTGTTTAAATTCATTGCATTGCATTGCTGTACGTGATAACAATGACCACAAAGCATAATTTATGATATTAAGGATTTGACACTTTAGTAGGGACAGGGAACTGGCTACAGTATTGTTCCACAGCAGTTTCGCTGCCTTCTAAGCTGCAGTATCAAGCGCTGAGTCACGTACGCATGCGATGCGATTTTCTCCGGTGCTTCCACCCTCTGCAACATTTATACGTCTTTGAATCATGATCTACAATGCGGACAGAATGTAGACAACACACAGTAGAACAGGGGGGAAGACTTTCCTTCACGTATCAAACACATCTCCAAATAGAGACCGTATTAATCCAACAAGAAGACCAATCGCTACCAAGGTCTGGTCCGAGGTCGTGCGTTACGAAGAAAGTAAAGGAAACTACTCTACGCTGTAATTTCTTTGTTGATCCAGAACTTCCCAGCTTACTGCGTCGCAGTTCTTAACAAAATGCGATGAAGGTCAGATTCAGCTAGGTCAGGGGTGCAGCCAGCGTAAGGGAGGAGTACCTCTGGTATTGATCGGCCACATCAGCGCGCAGCTGGTTTCTTGATATAAAATAACAACCATATTAGACTGCCAGTCGCCTGTGCCTGGCATGTGTTTTCCTGTATTTCACTCACAATCAATCATTTGGATCAGTTTCTATCGAGAGATATTGAAGTAATTATTGTTTTAGATTGAGGATAGATCTCATTACGGATGACTGGGCATTGGAAGTGTCCATTCATGAAAAATAACCATGTTTGTTGTCTTGTCTCGTCCGGATGGGATGGGAACGGAATGATTCAGTTACACTACAAAACTAGCAGTTACATAACGTAGATGCAAGCGCGAGCGCAATTCAATTCAATTGGAAATTATTGTTGTTATTGTTCAAATCTGCGGTCGGACGCGAATTGTGCACGACCGCCAGCGGTTAGTAGTTGTGTTGTGTTGCGCTGTATCATCTCATCGCAACACGACCACACCGACCACACTTGATGTGCGTGTCTGGTGCATCTCTGAAGGAAGAAGAAGATATAACAAGCGACTGGGCGGATAGCGGTATAATGCAACCAGGAAAATGTACGAATTGCGTAATCGTCCATTGTCTAGACTGGAAAGTATGTAAAATGTTCTTTTATAGTGAGCAACGACAAACTATGTACACAACTATTGCAGCAACAACAGTTGAGTATGTGCTCCAGGGAATAAATGTCACTCAAGTCTGAACAATGACATTTATATTATAAGAGGGCGCGTTTTGAGGTGTATTGTATTGCATTGCACTGTAGACATAACATTAAAGTGATGCTGCAGTGAAGTCTCACTTTTGCGAAATGACGAACGGCAAACATAATTCAGCAACAGCTGCGTGATTACTGCAGGCAATCGCTCAAATCTGCTCTTGTTCTTGCTTCCGCTTGGGTTTTCAATAACAAGTGCAGTGCTTATAGCCTTTGGGTCATGTTTATATTCAGACGTCCCGTGCGCACGTACCGTAATAACTTTTAGTTTTATTTCGAGGGACACACGTGTTCTGATTGAAAACTTAAGTTTGCCAAGTTCTTACAATCAGCTGAGTGTACTTTTGAGCCTCTGTGGTGAGACTAAAACCAGGAAACTGTGTATTTTCTAGGAAGACTTTCAAATATTGATTAAGTAATTTACTCTTGTACTTTCATTACTAGTTTTGTGTCTTTTTTGTATGATTGTGTCTGTGTTACTTTCACTATCCCTTCACTTCACTTCAGTTCGGTTTAGTTCTAAGTTCATAGTTGAAGGGCAAGTGAATTTGTTGGAAATCGATAGAAATCTACTCAACTGCAACTCAGTAGTCATTAGTCAAATGCAGAGTCGTACCTAGGCCATTCGACGCATATCGAATGCCCAGAAAAACCATAGAAATGTTATGACAGAACTGAACCGCGATGAATTCATTTTATTGCGTAGGCAGGCTGTTTTCGAACGCAACTAACCTAAACTAAACTGAAGTGAACTATGAGGCGGAAAGTTCAAGGTATCCTTTTGGCAAGCAATGATACTTTGTGAGTGTTTGCGTTGCTTTTCATATTCGTATTCAGTGTTAAAATTTACGATGTTTACGCATATTATTTATTGAAGTAGCCATTCGATTATTTAAATATTTAAGTGCACTCAGCAGCCAAATACAAATATAAAATATACAAACGTGTAATATTAATTAAACTTTCATGAAGTGATATTCATTCACTAATAAGTTATTTGACCCTGAAACGCTCATAATTTATTTGCACAACATATTCTATTGTAATTGGTGAAGCAAAGCATGTACAACAATTGTTCTTGTTTATAAGGCGCACCGCACCTACAATTGCTAAATTTACTTTGGGTTTGTTAGAAATTAATGAGCAAATCCAATGAAAATGCCATAGAAAGCCAGTTGAAATGTATTCCTGAAATGTCCAAAGCGACCATCTTTAGCTCAAAACACAATACATTATAATATGTGAAATTTGGTATAAACAAACATCCAAGTGTCGGTGAACTTGTCTGGAGAAATATTTCTCAAGGAACGAACGCTGAACGCAAGTTGAAATGGTAATTATAATAATTACGCCAGTGCATTTATTTCTAGCGGTTCGTATCGGCGAATCGAATGAGAATCACTTCCCGTACGGCTCGTACGCCTTGGAATGTCAATCTTATTTGACTTACTTTCAGAATAAAATACATCCTTTCTTGCACTCGCAGATGATAAAGATTGTGGTATTTTTAGCGCTAGTCTAAGCAAACATCCATCATAACGAACAAAACACATGTGGCGTTTATTTCTAGTTATGGTCATTGTTCTAAAGTTATGTGTGACGTCGATTTTGGCAGCTCTCGCCTTTGGCAGCTTTAGCATGTTTTAATGTTTTGCATTAATGCAAGTAACGCGATATCAATGTGTATTATGATGTATAAAGGTTACATATTTATAGAAATTACACATTTGTCTAATAATTTGTACTGAAAAACAAGTAATGGTACAAGTTTGACTTCAAAAAAGAAGCAACTGCATGAAAAATGAAGAAATCATAACATTAGCTTTGAAATACGTAGATACATACAAAAAGCGTGTAAATTTAAAGAAGAAAAAGTTAAAATGAGCGTGTTTACAGCGCCTGGCTATTATAAGAAAGAAAAGTGTTGGCTGGGTTGTATAATGTGTGAAAAATTAATGATGGATGTGTTCTTCTTCTGCGTTCATTTACCAAGGAACGTGCACGTCTTCATCTTCTTGGTTCATCGCCATCGAAGATGCTCATAATTCATAGTTTCACAATTTGCTATCATTAACTGGGATAGTTCGTGAGGAAAAAGAACTAATTGGCTTTTCATGAGCAGTAAATGTCCGTGTTTGAGGTTGGATATAAATTACATTTGCGGTCAAGTTGACAAATCCTTCAAGCACAAGAAGGCAAGACACTGTAATTAATTAACTTTCATATAATTCCCGTTTATTACAAATCTGATCGTTCATATGCCCAAGCAACTCAAGATGATTATGATGAGTATAATAATACTTGAAGTGATTCCACACAGAAGAGTTTATTTATTATTCCAGCTGCGTGGGCATCATTCCCATTGCATATTATTTTAACGAATGCCCAACGTATCATCATCATCAATACTGGAGGAGTCAAGTGGCAAGTCAAGAAAACGCCAATCATCTTAACTTAATAGAATTAGAGCAGAAATTGATCGAATCATGGGTTGATGTGTTATGACAAATTCATATTAGCCGTGTCAAGATCTTATCTCTCACGGCCTAATATCGCAAGTCTAGGCAAATCTTGAGAATCGACTTGACGGAGCCCATACTTAAGTATGCAGAAAGCGCTGACGGCTTGCAATTTATTCGCGCGTGTGCTTCGCTGCTCGCTGATGGATGAATGGATGGATAGGAAAGTCGTAAAACGGCGAGCATGAAATGCGTGAAAAACTCGCATAAGTCATGGTCAATCAAACATCCAGTTGCAGTTGCAGTTGCAGGGCAGAGTTTGAACCGCACTGCGCGTCATTCACAAAACAAAAGCCTACGGCGAGATTAATGCCAAATTGAATGGCGGTTTTACAGTTTCCTGCAAGTACTCGCTTTGCAGCCTCTGCGTCTGTTGGTTCTATCATCAAATATTTATAAGGCGCATAGTTTACTTCGTCCGTTTGCAGTGCATTCCAACATGTACTAGCATTTCAAACGCAGTCGTAATTGAATTTCATGCCGACCATTCGAATACTGGTAGCTGAAGAATGAAGCATCAAGTGTATTATGAGAACAGTTAAATAAGATTTATTATTATTGGGATTACCATAAATGTGCATCTTCTGTAGGTTTGTCTTATTTTTATATGAGAAGCACTTTAACTTTAAAGAAAAGATTTAACTTTCTCGATAACTACATTAGACAAATATTAATTTGCAGTTCAATTTTAATTAAACCTTTTATACAAGTCACGACATTTTCGAGTGAATAAACTCAAGGAGCGCTTCGTTTCAAGTGTAAATGTCATGCGATTCACAACATCAACAAATTATTTCATGCACTTGTCTTCCTGCGATGGTAACGTGTTAGACCGCAAAAGAAAATGCAGATTGCAACGACACGACAAACGTGTAGTCTCTGAGGACTCGCCGCAGACGACGCGCGGCGTGCAATTGCCAGCCAGGAAGGTGGAACACGTCCAGTGAGCGCATAAAATATACAAGACGTTCCGTTCAGTTCAGTTCTGCAGGTCTTCTTCCTTTCTTTTCCTTTCGCAGCGCACCGCGGCGCGGTTCATTCGTTTCATATGCTGATAAGCGTAACGGCTGTCAGGGAATTGTGCCGTCCGTCAGTCTACACGAACATTCACATTGCCAATGATGTGAGATGAAATGAAATGCGAAGACATAGCATGGCTAGAACAATACTCAGGTACAGTATTTGAATGTTAACATTTATCACGCTCCTATATCGCCTTCAAGAGAAGAGAAAGAGAGGTCAACAACAGGCTGTGAAATTACTTAACGATACAGATACTTACCTTTCAGATGGAGGTGTTTGCTTGACACGAACAGAACTGAAGAGAACAGAATATCGTTTGGTTTTGATGAGAGATTCCGCTAGGATAACCTCTCATGCGGTTTACAAAATTACCGCAAAAATACGGACGCAGTATAATAGCAATTTAATAGCAAAATAATGAAATTCACAGGTAAACAAATTATTCTGCCATGGTGTTTGTTATGAGCAATGAGTCATTCTTTTAACTTGTCTACCTCTGAGTCTCCTCACTGAGTCACATCATGAAAAAAATTGTACTTCTTTTTCATTGATACGTTTTTGTTTTTCGGATGTCGCCTTATTGAAAGCGTCTGTCGACCTTCGTTTTTCGTTCGTATTGACGCACTCGTTAAGTAGGTAAACTAACTAAATGATGTCGTCACCTGCGTATTTGTATTCTGAGCCGGTGACTGAAACGATGCGTCAGGATAACTAGCCTTTAAGCCACTTCACTCCAAATCGGCTTACACGCCGTCAGTCAAGACCTGATTAGCCTTGAAATAATTTATGGAGTAATATAATTCAAAAGTAAAATATGAACCAATGAATTTTAAATGCGAATAATTTACGGTCAATTACTCACTTTTACCAATCACTAAAAATTACATATGTATGTACATACCTACTAATAATTAATATGCGTTTAATTACCACATCATACACCCGTCACTTTGAATGAGTATCTATTAATAATGCGTGGCAAATTAAGCAAGAAACATATTTTTAAACAACTTGTTTAACAGTTACTTACTTAAGTCTTCCCGACTTCCCGGCGAGACTAATCACCAATGTTGCATGTCGTTGTAATCTGGCGTATTAAAGACAAGAATAAAGACTGGAAGACTAGATAGTCATTGCACCGTGAAACATCACTGATGGTCATTTCCAATCAGTGAAGTTGTTCGTCGGTAGGTAAGTACCAATGAAGCGCGGAAGACACAACGCAAGCACGCGGAGTGCTTCTATAAACGTTGAATCAACGCGCATTAGCGCTAGTGCACTCGCAGAAAAATTTCGAATCCAGTTATTGCAACGCCACGCGATGCAAATGAATACCTATGTACATACCTGGCACGTGCAATGCCGATAAAGCTTTTGAGATAATATCATCTTAATTAGAATTAATCACATCTAGGAAATCCTAAATAAAGTGCAAACGTTCAACTTGCATTTGCGCCAATTAACATTAACTTTAATTACGCTTAATTAGAAATAAACATAAATTAAAACTTTAAATAAATGTTGATTTCATTCCTTCTATTGTACTCCATTTTGTGTCTTTGAAGCACATAGTACATACCTACTTAGTTTTCTAACAGTTTATGCTTTGATCAAGGGTGACCAGTCAATATAGCAGCCGTCGATTCGGCGACGACGACTGAG